>VWZT01005779.1:1698691-1825102 GCA_013397055.1 Pachycephala philippinensis | reverse complement strand
GGCCACCAGCACCCCCCGCCGCAGCCCCACCAGCACCCCGCCGAGAAGGACGGCAGGGACAAGGGCTGCTGCGCCGCGCTGCTCCAGCACAAGACCCCCCAGGCCATCGGCAAAGGCGTCCTGAGCCGGAGAGCGGAGTAAGTGCGAAGGGGGAGAGGGGGCGGGCAGGGGTGGCGGCGGGGAGCGGGAGCGAAGCGGGCTCTCTCCGGGCCCGCATCCAGCAGGGAACTGGGTTATACCCCCCTGCAGCCTCGCACGGAGGCAGAGGCAGTGTGTGGGTGGGTGGGGAATCCCTCCCTCGATGCGTTCTCGGGGAGAGCAGGCAGAGTGCAAAGAGGAGCCAGGATGCTGCTTCCAAGACGCATCAGCCTCCCGGTTCACCGCGCTCATTCCTGTGGACAAGTGTCTGTAGCCCGTTTGGAGCCCCTCGGGCAGCTCACCCGCGGTGCTCACACACGGCATCGTGCCCTCATTGTCTGTCAGAAATAAGTAAGTCCGTGATCGACGATGAGTGCGGTTTAGCCCAGACACGGGAAGCCTCGCAAAGCACAGCAGCGTCGTGGTCGCTTCTGTTTGCCTTAAGTTGCTGGTATCTCTCAAAAAAACCCCATCATCCCTGGAGCGAGCTGAGGTTTTCATGCCCTCACTGATGTAAGGGGTACATTATATTGCATGCGATGTGTATAGGCTAATAGAGATATAGATGCTGTACTTAGGTTTGACATTTAGGGTGCTTATCGCACTTGTGTGTGGGTTGTAATTTTTTCCTGGGTGTTTTTTGTTTTGGGTGGTTTTTTGGGTTTTTTTTTTGTTGTTTTTTTTTGTTTTTTTGTTGTTTTTTTTTTGTTGTTTTTTTGTTTTGGTTTTTTTGGTGAGTGGCACCTGACACTGATCCAGCTCTCCAAAAGGACAAAGCATTTTTTGCTGGTCTCTCATCTTCAGTGAAGAAAGCTTGACTACTAGTACTGGATACTGAAATGTATTGTGTGTGCATGAATGTATAGTAAACAAAGACAAGCATTCCAGCACTATAGGTGGTGGAAAGGGCTACTACTGAAGAGCAAAATTCTCTTGGATTATGTATTCAGTATATGCCATCAGTTCACCAGCTGGTAATTACAGCTGCAGTCAGTATTGTAATTTCCTTTGTTTAGGCAGAGGGGATGTTTTCTGGTTGAAAGCCAGAGTTAGTGAAGTTAGGAGAAGGGCATAGTTTCTGCTGTGGCTTCTTTTAGATAAGAAAGAAACTAATGTAAGTAGTAAAACTAGATTGAAACGTCTTTCCTAGAATTGTCTCTATTGTCTGTGTTGTAGTAATGTCAAAGCAAGTGAAGTGCACAACACACAAGTACATATGAAGTACACAAATGAAGTACACAAGCTCAAAACACTTTCCTTGTCTCTTTTGACAATTTAAATAAAAGGACCCTTCTCTCTCATGTTTGTTTTGAATACACAAGCAGAGCTACATGGAGCTGGATTTTCCACTGGTGTAAGTAGAGTTACACCACTTCATAACAGCTAGGCATCTATCATGTGATTCTATGAAAATCAGTGAAGATATTGCTATTGAAAGAAATGCTATTAAAGGAATAGGTACGGTCAAGGCATGCTTGAATCCCAAAAGCATATGCCTGCTTCTAAAATACTGCACCGTAAGACTCAATTTTGCAATCACAACTTAGAGGAAGTGAGTGGGTTCCTCAGAGTATTAATGCAGGTAGTAAGCCTTTGCAAGATCTGGCTCTTATTCATCATGAAATAGCTGGAGTTTAAAAAAAGAAGTGGAGCCAGATCCTGAACTCATGCTGATTGGTGTAAATCCAGAAGAGCATGGTTTGAATCCCTCAAGTCAAACCAGTAAGAAACCCAAAGAAAAATGCATAATCAACCTCATTGTTTTTTCAGGAGTGACTCCCTGCAGTGAAGGCTGTGTAAGAAACATCATCTCGGCAAGGGCTTTCCTTGCTTCTGCACAGAGTTTCTAACATACGTCATTACACAGACTGAAGAATCAATTTCTATGCATAAGCCTAAATACTTCCTCCTTATCTGAGCTCTTTTTGCAGTGGGGTTTGACTGGGGGAAGAATTGTAGGGTTTTTTCCTTCATGCCAAAATGCACAAAGGGAAGTGCATTAAGAACACAGCTGATTGCTGGTATATCATATGATGATCTTTCTATTTCAGATAGATAGATAGAAGGTTGGATGGAGCCTTTTTTGTGGAAAGTCAGGGCTGCTGCTGGGGATAACAGAGCAATCCCTGCGGCATTCTTCGCTCAGGAAGATTAAAATAGACTGCTTCTGTTTCCTTCTATAGCTTAGGCAAACCGAAATCTTTGTATAGAAAAGGAAATATGAGAGATGCCAAACAGTCTACATTTCTCACTCCTGCAGGTTCTTTTTTTTCCCCACTGATTGTATATACTGAGTTTCAGCCTCTCTCGTCTCTGACTGTTAGACGGAAATCAAAGAGACTGCAAAATTTAACTTAAAGGCAACTTGGATGGAGGGTGACAAGTCTTTCAGCACCTATTGACAGGATGCCCAATATACCTTATGATTCAGCTCGCCAACCTGCGAGTTGTATTTTTACTTTTGTGTGACAGCAGGGGACATATATGTTAATACCTGCACAGACCAGGTATCTGGTCTCTCTTCCTTCCTCCCCCTCCATGTCCAAAAATGTTTTTCCCTCTGTTATAAACCCTAAAATTCAATGTTATCTACTTTTTTTCTTAGCCAAGTGTAGAGGACTGACTGCTCACTACAGAAAATGGCCACTCCAAACAGAAAAAAAAAGGATATTTTAGCGTGCTGGGATGTGGTGGCTGAAAGCAGGGGTTAAAGCAGCACCCAGGCAGCATCCCCCCAATCACTGCCCAGTAATGGAATTTCCTCTGCCCTCACAAAACAGGACCTTCTGGCAGCGTGTTTAAGTGTGGACTTGTGCTGGTCCTTCTCACCTCAGACACGGCCCAGAGATTTTGCTCATTTTGAGTCAGGTTTAAGGTTTTTTTGCAGCCCAGCTTACCTCAGGCTCTGGACAGAAGTGAAGACATGAGCTTTTGGACACATGTGACTATTCATGTCAGCTGGGACAGTCTTCTGCCAGGGATGTCTTCTGCAACTGAAGCATCTCTCATTTTAAAGAAAACTTCAGTCTTATTTTTGCTGTTAGTTTTTGTAAAAACTGACAACTTTTCTTCCTTTAAAGCCTTTAAAAAAACCCCAACCAAAACCTACATTTTGAAAGGGAACAAAACCAAGCCTATCTCTGGAAACGGAAGAATTCCTGAGTTACGCAGAGGCCCCTAGTTGTTGCTGCATGTCTTTGTGTGGGAAAAGTGATACTGAGCTTACCTATGAAAGGAGAGGAGGAAAAAGAGAAAGATTTTTGCAGAGATTTTCAGCAAGAATTAGGCTGATTATTATTCCACGGCATCTGTCTCTTCCTACCTTAGGAGGCTATTGCATAAGCACCTCACAGCTTTAAAAACAAAAAAATAAGGTCATTCGTCATGGAATGTTTTGCTTCAAAAACACAGGTTGCCAAATTAGCATAGCAAAGATCACCCTTACTAGGCAGCCTCTTGTCTTAAGGGACCATTCTAAAGTGTCGGCAAATCCTGCGAGTATAAATTTTCCATCCCTTCTTTATCAGAATACAACCTTCTTTGCCAATCCCCAGTACCCTTCACTGAGTATCAGGGAAAAGCCACAGGGTTGAATTTAGCAGATTAAGTCTAAATGACCCAAATCCTGCTGGTTTTTATCAGAGAAACTCTCAGTAGGAGCTGTCTATGGAAGGACTTCAGATTCTGAGCCCAGGCATTAGTGGGAAAACTCACTCCGATAAATACAATTAGAATAATAGCTAATAATCCGTTATAGTTCCTTCCATCAAAAGACATGGCTGCAATTCACAAACATTCTGTATTAAAGTGGCATTAAAGACTTCTTTTAACCATGTCATCAACAGTGAAAAGAAGACATAGAAACAGTATTTGTCTAGCATGACATAATGGATCTAAGTATTGTCTTTAAATTATTAGCCTGTGTTTGCTCTACAAGATAACTTTTCATGGAAAACAAACTTTTAGAACTCTTAGAAGAATTTTTCTAAAATCACATTTTCCCAGAGGTCTTAAAGCTCTTTTTGGATTTGCATTGGACTGAAATCTATATTATTTTATTTTGTATTGGTTTAGGATAGAACTTTTTATCTTAGTAAAGAGGCAAGTTTTAAAAGACGATGTTAAAGTCACTTAGTTACTTTTGTGTTCTGGGACTGTTTGCTGTTTTTTTGTTAATTTCAAAAGCTCAATTATGTAACTTTAAAATGAAGATATTGCATATGCAGAGGTGCTGTTTTCCATAATTTTTCTTTTTAACTATGCGTTGATGTTCTATTCTATGGATTATCTCCAGGGTAAAGGCATTAGAAAAAATCCTACTGATTTCAATGGGAGCTAACAATAACTGTAAATATTATGGTTTACCATTAACATATTTTGCTATATTTGCGCATTGCACCAGCACAGAAAAACCTCCAGCAATTAAAAAAAAAAAAGATCAGAACAATTTCAAATGGCTCGTGTACCCCAGATATCCATTCCTTTCACTTTGGGCACACAAGGAGTGCTACTTTTGTCCTCTTCTTTCAGTCTCTCAGATTTCCTCCAGCATATTTCAGGGTTTAACTCCCTTGAGCTTTCACACACCAGAAATAGTTGCATTGGTGCTGCCCTAGGTTCTGCAAATCCCTGCTAGCAATGTACTGTCTCAGCATCAGAAGTTATTTGGAGTCGAGTGCTGTAAGCGGGTTTCAAATGACAGAGTTCTGCATTGGCACAGCTTCGCAGATGCTAAAGTCCTGCTTAGATGATTTTGGAATAAAGAGCATACTGAGAGGAAAACAGAAAGAAGACTTTTTGAGTACATCCCATTTAAAGATATATCCGTGCTGCTTCCATTGCAGTCAGCTAAGACAGACCTTATAACACGAACACACCTGCATTGTACCTACAGCAGGGCCTGTAAAATCCAGGCAGAGGAATATGGAGTTAATGATTCACAACAATGTTTAAGAAATAACAGATGAAGTGAGAGGTGGGAAAGGACTTGGCTTAGGAAGGGATCAGGATGAAGTTCTAGGTCTAAAATTGCTGAGTAAGGACAGCACAAGGACTTCCACCCACAGGGATAACACTTCAGTAGGAAGCTGTATAAAGTCCCAGCCAGAGCAATATAGTGTCAAGGCTGAAATTTCTATTGTGAGAAATCTCCTTGGTGGGATGGGAGCACCAGGAAGTAATAACAAGGAAGGAATTTTTTGTGAAATAATGTCTAGCAATGCTTTGGACAAACACCTCCTCTCTATCTGTGTCCTGAGCCCAGTTAGAGCAGTACCCGGAATAGCAAAGACTTGTATTAATCATTTAGCAAGAGAAGCTGGGGGCTGAAAACAACAGCAAAAAGCTGAAATTTAAAATGCTTAAATAAGAAGGGATGCATATGCATTATTTTGGGTTTGTTTTATAAGATGGTGATATTTTTATGTCACTCAGCTATATGTTCTGTTGCAACCAGGCTGCTCTTCTGTGGTGGCAAGGATATCTTTCTTCCATACACTTTGTATCAACCCATTTGCTGTCACTTCCCAGGCAGATCCAAGGTAAAGCTCTGTGAGAAGGCTTTAGGACCAGCGGACTCACATGGCAACGCTGTTAGCATTCAAAATAATACACGCATGGCTGTTTGGAAAAGCATTAAGGGAGAAAATGTCCCAGCTGAGTAGGTGGTGACAATGCCCTTGAGAATACCTGCCAGGGCCTCAGTGCCAGGTGACTCTTGGCCTGGCTGTCCCACTCTTTGCAGCAACTGGCACTTTCACATCCTTCATTAAACGATGTGCACAGGAACATCCAGTTTAGGCATGGTTCAGACAGTTTATGCATGCAGCAGGTGGCTACTTATATGAGGTAGACTGTACACATTCCCACCTACGCCATATTTGAAATTATTTACACTTTTAGTCAGAATAAATCAGAGAAATCTCACCTCAGAATGCTCATCTAGTCCTTAGATAGAGTCAGACCAGAGCCTATCAGCTGGAAGTTGGGTTTTCTATTAATTATGGTATCTACTTACTTGTTAAAAAAAAAGTTCGCGTGCTAAATGATATACACTTCTGCAAGCAAAAATACCTCTACACAAATCTATATATTAGATTGTAGAAATTTCTCCGTTTTATGTTTTTTCCTTCTACCTTGGAATGCAGGTTGAAACAGGAAAAAAGAGCTACAGCCTGTCTACCATAATCTTTCTGTACACAGGGTTTATTCATCTTCTGCTTTCCTGTTATTTTCCCTATAAATGCCATTTTAGGTTGCTTGTTTTCTTCTTTCTTTCCTAGTTCAGCAGTGGTTTATTTCTCTTTTCCAGTCTCAGTTATGAAACCTTTTGTTTTTCTCCCTTAGGAAAACGTTATAGAAAGCCAGAAATAATTCTCTGTTTAAGAGACGGAAAATATTTTATTTGCTTTAAAATTACCTGTAGCCTGTGCTTGTAACTTGGTCCACATTCCATGGAACCACATAAAAGCAAATAAGAAAAAAGGAAAAGAGTAATTTATAAAGACAGAGTCTGAAATATGACCATTTTCTCTTTTTTTCCTATTTAAAAAAAAAAATATATATATGTATACCTTTTTTTCCCCTCAAAGAGATGTACCCTGAAACAAACTAGTATTGCTCTTGTATTCATCTATTCTGGAATATGTAATTTCATATAGTTAAGCCCTAGGTGAGAAAATGAGAGTCTTGACTGTTGGATTTGTTCTGCCCAATGGCTCTGTTTAAGACCTAGTTTGAGCATTGGACTAGCAGTCCTAAGATCAAACTTTAATGCCTCCTAAATTTATTTTTAACAGACTTGTGGTGCTGGACTGACCCTTTCATCTATGTGTATTTTAAGATCTGTAACAAAGCAGTTGGAGATCTATTGTTATAGACAGGAGTGGGCAGGTAGATCAGGAACAATCATTTTTCTAAATTCCAGCACAGGAAGCAGCCTAAAGCTCCTGTCCTTGCTTGCAATGTGTACTGCAAGGCAATATGTATATTTGCAAAAAAAAAAGAGAATGTATTTGCATGAGCATTTGTCTACAGAAATGTCTCAGGGCCAAGTTGAAACAGCACCTAGTTTCTGTGCTTTTTACATACAGAAAAGCAAATCATTTGCTGGAGGAAATCAGTGCATCTTTACTGACGTCAGTACAGCCATGACAATTTACATCACCTGAGGATCTGTACCAGATTTTGGGTATCTGTCCTCACACGCAAATACACATCCCTCCACTGGTGTAAATGAGTGCTGATAATAGCAATGGATAGCAATGGATAGAGATAACAGTGAACAATGAGAAAACCATTAAGCAGCATTCTCCTTCCTTCTGTAATAGGTTTGTGATGTTCTCTTATGGTATTTTAATATAAGGTGGTAGGAGTTTTGTTGCTTCAGGGTTATAAAGATATATTTGCTCTTTTGATAATATTTTTTTTTTCTTTTCTCTGTGCTGTGTATGCACAGCCTGCTTCTCACACAGGTATTATTATATTATTTTTATTGGTTTTGCTAAGATTATGTTCATTGCTCAGCTCTTATTTTCATGTGATCTGAAGTTGCACCTTCTGAGAGATCTAGAAGTGGATCAATATTTTCCGTGATTAGTCACATCTAAGAGAGAACATTTTGATGAAATTGAAGTGATTTTCAATACAAAATTAAAAATGGAAAGTCTCATCCTTCCTGCCCTCTTCTAGCTGAAAACAAGGGGATCTGTGATCTGCAGAACTAATGAATCTTGGCTTCCAGAAGCTTTGTGTCACAGTTACATTTTCTGATGCCTAACAAGATGTGAGTTCTGATCTAAGCTTCTCCTGGTATTGAGGCTTTTATAACATCTCGCTCCAACATGGACACTTCTCTGTCGAGAAAATGCCTCAGTTAACTCAGCAGCCTTTTCCTCACAGGAGAACCTACAAAGTTCTCTCCGTTACACCTGCCAGCTACTTTATGGAACTTGCTAGAGGTTAGTATCTCTGAAATCACTGTAACTGACTCAAACTTGGTTGAAACTCTCTGTGGGATTTGCAGTTACAAAGCAGAAACCAACATAGACACATACATACAGAGAGAAAAAGAGACACACACGCATAGGAGGAAAAAAGGAAAATATTATATGATCACAGAAATCATGTTTTGCTTAGGAACCCAAGGAATAAAGACCAAGTCCTAGATATTTTTTTGAATGAAGGTACCAGTACATCAGAATGGCTGAACAGTCCACTCTAAATCTGTGACCCTGTCTTGGAACTGGTGTTCTGTTTGTAAAAGCCACTTAAAAGTCTTGGAATATTAAAGTTATGACGAATTGGGAAATTACTGTAGGAATTCAGGGGACATACCGGTAGAGGTTTACCACTGGCAAATGGAGTCTGTTGCTCCTCCTGGCTTTGCATATGAAGTTGGTGGATCATCTTGTTCCACCTGCCAACATTTGCATGAGCATGGGCTGCTGCTGAGGCAGTTACTGCTAGAGAGCTTATATTTGCTGAAGCTCACTAAAGCATCTCTGTCATTCTCAAGAGAAGTAGAAAATTGACACTGAAATTATTATAGCTCTTAAGGAGGCTTGGGATTTTCTTCAAGTTTTGCTGTACTTCGGATGTTTCTTCAAATTCTGACCTTTCTATTAAAATTCAGGACATTGCTGTCAGTCTGTCTCTGTCATGTTGCTTTCTAGGCACTCCTCTGAAGTGGTTCACATTATCCTGCTCCAGTGTGAGAATTGCTCTGACACTGTTTCTTCTTCAACCTCAACATCCAGCATCTTGGTATGGCAGTGCCTGGGTGGACCCTGCCTCTATGGAGCATCCTTGGATTTGCCTCCTGGAGCAGTGTGGTTTTGGCCCTAAGGGTCTTCACAAACTTTTTAAGTGATAGCATTTTCAAAAAGAGAGGGTATTTCTCCATATTTATAGAGATTATTGCCTTTCTTTTTACGTCAGTTATGGAACCGAGCTCAGTCCTATCTTTTCTTGATTTTTTTCCCCCCTGTGAGGAATTCTGGTTCTGCCTCTTTTGGGAAGTTCAGCTCTGCAGTCAGTTCAGAATTCTCACAGATGTCCTTGTCTTTAATTTGCTGGGTTTCAATTTGCAAATCCATTCCCTGTAGGACACCAGTAAATTGCCTGTGTCTGCCTAGGTATTCACATGGCCCCCTTCACCATAGTAACTGAGTATCTGGATTTGTCCTGATATCCACAGACACTGAACCACTAACCTTCATCTGAACTAGCAGGGAACCTGAGGAATCTCCTACCTTTGCTCTGAGCATTCACTGATTCCCATGCCAAAGAACTCTCTTCAAGTAATTTTCTTCTATAATGTTCTGTGCTAATAAATCTATATCCAGTCAAACTTTTGAAGCAGACAGACTGCATGGCTCAGTAATTTATGCTCTTTTACAATCTAGGTAGGTCTAAGAGCCAGATTCTGTCACCACTTTAATGTAAATCTGCGTGGCTGAATTCACTTAACAAGGTGGCTTCAAATTCGAAGAGACGTGAGATAACATCATACACATCTTCTGATGTTACAGATCTTCTTGAACTGACTTCTGTCCCACCACTGGAGCTAGTTAGAGGCAGCTGTTAGCCTGTTAGATTCTCTGCATACTTGCCATGACATTCATTTGGGATGGCACAGCCAACTGCTGTAATGCTTCCCCCAAGAATTCTTTATTACTCATTTGGGAACTGTGATCCCCATGTTAGCTTCAGGAACATCCATTGCTGGTCCCTTGTTTCTGCTGAGAAAGGGGTGAGTTTCTCCTTTTTGTTAAACTGAATACAGAAATATTTTCTTCACTAGACGTGCTCTGACTGGAACTATTATACCACCTTTATCACCTCATTTGCCACAGCTCCTACACAGCCATGTGTACAAGCTGATAGGGAATACCAGAGTGTATCCTTGATGGATAAAAAGTGTTGTCAAAGAGTTTGAGTCTCGGACATTTAAAGGTATTTAACCTCCCCCAAATTGAAGAAAGAATCTACTAGTTTTTAAGGCAGGGATCAGACTTCTGTCAAACTCCGTTTGCTTTCAGCAAGTTATTTTACAGGCAAGCAGAAGAAAGCACTGTGACAGGGGAAGAAGAGGATGAGAGGCATCTACAGCATGTCTCTACTCTCTGCTAAGGGCAACCCTCAGGCTGATTTTAAGTCTATATTAGCCCAGTCTTCAAATCCCAAGCCCGGAAGCACAGCTGGAGCGTTGCCTCAGGAGTACATCCCAGTGGTGTGCACATCTGCGTGCTCCCTGAAGCCTCTGTAGCACTCAGAGATACGACATGCCATAATTTGGGCTTCAGCAGAGGTCATCTGTGGAGGAGGCTATGAGGTGGTAGAAGAGTGGACAGCAGTGGGAAGGAGTTAAAAGGGGAAGGGAAGAGGACCCGGTGGAAACTGTAGAATGCAGGAGGGCCAGGAGCCCAGCAGAGGCTCCTGGGAAGTTTTTGAATGCGTGGTTCATTTACATGTGTGACTGTAATGATGCTTTGGTGTAGCTGGGGGAGGGAAGGGATGACAGAGGTTTATGTTCTATTTTTATGAAGCCTTTCACTCAGAAGAAATTAATAATAAACAGCAAACACTGAACATTATCCTTAACAGATACCGACTGGTTGAAGCCCAGTAGGCAGCTCCTAGGCATAAGGAAGGAGCCCACTACTGTATGCCCAGAGTTTATGTGACTAGTTCTCGTCACTGTGGGGTGAGAGGTTTATCAGACCTCGTAAAGCAATGCAGTTTAACCTGGTTGGGCAGTGCTTGGGAGAGCTCCAAGAAATACCCAGAGTGCTAGGAGAGGACAGTGGAGTATGTCTGCAGACAGCACAATTTTTGGGTTGTCTCTGCCTGCCATTAATACCTCTGTTTATCAGATTAAATGTTGGGGGTTGACCACCTGTGTCCCCTCACAGGATACACACACACAGAGCAAAGGTGTTATCCCTGTTCACATGCCAGAGTAAATTCGTCCTCACATACCTCTCACTGTTTTGACTCATTGTCAACCGGCCTCCTTCATTGTCTTCATCTTGTGAAGTTATTTTCTCTTGTGTGATGTAGGTTTGAGATGCTGACAAATCCTCACTAAGCAATTTACATCCTGCTACCTCAAGCACAAATAATAATATAAAATACAAAGAATCAAAGCCATTTTTCTGCTGCAGTTTTTTACAAGGCTTCATTGCAGTCTGCTATGGCCGACTCTCAGATCCAACACCAGAAACACTCGCATTTAAGAAATGAGCACAAATTCACATTAATGTTACATTTTAAAGTGCTTTAGGAAGTAAAGCACTTATTCACAGGTGGAGTATTGCTAGTAAATGTTCCTACCAATATCTAAAAGTGCAGCAAATAGCAAGTATGTAAGCTTTTCTTCCAGTATACCTCTAACCATGGAAAAATCTTGTGGCAGGATGAATAAGAGAAATACCATGCAAATATAAGTAATAATAATAACAATAATAATAATAATGTCTCTTCTGCATTACTGTCTAGCAGTAGATCCTTCAGTTCTTACAAAGGTAGTTCTCATCTGACAGGAGGGAATGAAGACATGGAAAAAGTTTTGCTTGAGTTCACCCAGCCAGTCAAAGCTGAGAGTAAAACCTGTGTCCCAGGGCTCTGATCTGTCAAGTAGGTGCAGTGCCTTGAAAGAAAGAGACAAACGGGACAAGAAGTGTTGAATGTTATGAGGTCATTTCTATGGCATAAATAATATTGCTCTAAATCCTGAAATCTGATTTACTCCCTAGACAGCTTGATATCAAAGAATTTTGGCCAATTAAAGACCTGTAATTTGGCCGAAAATCCTTAACAGCCATTCACGATTGGTGTCAGTTACGTACACTAGAAAGAATGAGCAGTGGAGGCTGCAGACAAAACTGAATATTGAATTTGATGAGGAACCGAGACGCATGGTTTCAGGTTGGCAGGGCTGTGAATATGTATTACATGCAAGTCCAGTGAGGTTTTCAAAGCAAGAAAGTGCGTTGGATTAAAAAAGTATGAGAAACCACACACACATACTGGATGTATTTTGTTTCTTGCAGCAATGAACCAGATATGAGTTGCACAGAATGATGAGGGGTAGAGAAAGAAGGTAGGTTAAGAATCTATAGTCTGCTGTCTCAGTCTGCTTTGATGGCAGAAAGCTCAGCAAGCACACGGAAGACACCAGAAATATTCCTGTAATGGAAGCCAAAGGAAAAGCCTCTTACAGAGGCAAGGCACTGCATGCAGCCTGGGGAAGCAGAAAGTAATTATCACATACAGAAGTGCATGTTAGTAAGTTGACAGAGTACCTTCTTCAAAAAACACTGCCTACCAAGACGCAGTTTCTTCTTCCCACAGCTCTATTTCCCCTCCCCCTGTTTGCCTATTAAGTACAGAGCCATAGAGGGGTCTGCGGCCTCGTCCACTCGCACAATCACAGCAGTACATGCAATCACCAAGTCATGCAGACAAAGTCTTGTGCTGTCAGATCTTTCCTGCCTCACCCAAGGAGAGCTCTTGCATGATGGATATGTCTGGCTTAATCGGATTCTGGGCTGAATTTTAATGTCCAGTAATAAGAAGAGTATTTGTGTTTGCCCATCCCTCCTGGTTGTGGTACAGGGTTTGATGGTAACAAGTTTCAATAGCTTACCCTGGTTAGCTTTTACCCAGGGACATCACTTTGAAATGGATCCTCCATCCCGCCTGGTTTTCTATTCTGTACAGTGGTTCACAGACCCAAGTGCTCTATGGCACACTCTGGTGCATGGATGATAGCGGAAACACCCTGGGAATTCTTACAGAACTTGTACCACAGTCAATAGGTGAACTCAGTGTAGACCTAGGCTGAATTTGTTAACAGCAGAGTTGGCAAGGTGAGGTCTGGAACGAGGGCTAGAATGCCTTCAGGATGTGAATGGGCCTTGGATGTTTCTGGAATTTCTTTCTCTTACCAGCAAGGAGTTACTTGTGTTGGTTACTTTCTCCTCTCAGCTTGTACTGTAGGAGGATACTGATTTCCTCAATTTGAAAGCACTTAGGATCTTGGAGTATCACGATCTCACTCTCTCTTCATTATCTTCTAGCTCTATTTTTTTTTCTCCATTCTGGTGTTATTTGCTACTGCTTTGAATTCCCTGAGGTGAATGCTAACCAGAGGCACAATTAGTAACTGTTCCCTGGGGATCTAGTGTGGCACTAGTTGAAGATCTTTCACAAAAAATATTTTTAAAAATATGAACAATTTAATGACATTGTTCTATTACTAATCCTTTTGTTAAAGTCACAAAGAAAAGTTAGGACCTGTGTGGCTCCTGATAGTACAGTGGCATTTGCAAAGATAGCAAGAATGAAACTGGCCTTCAGGAAAAGACCTTAGAACCCCTCTCCAAACTTCACTGACTCCTTCCAGACAGCACCTCCTGTTTATCCTTACTTAGTTCACCATTGTTCCTCTTTCTCACTTGCAATTTTAACCTCTCTTTGCCCCGAATCTCTGTTCTACAGCTCTGCTTTGAGAGCAGAGTGTGAGAGCTACACTGTAGGGGCTGTGTTTGGGTATAGCAGTGCTGAGAACAAGGCTATGAGGAAGGTTTCTGCTGCTCGATTCCCAGACAGCTCTTGGGAGGACAAGGAGCATGGCATGCCAGCATGTACTGAACAGTAGGATAGGTAGGATGAAGTAGCATGTAGACGATACACCTGTATCCTTATTAGAATATGTCTTCCTTTCCCTCTAAATATACATCTCTGGCAGGCAAGTGAAGTCTGAATGAATGAGGGGTTCAAAAGTACATAAACATATATAGTCACTCACAATTGTCTATGAACTAAGTGAGATGTGCTTTATGTCACCTCTACTCAGTTTTTATAGCTGGTGACTTACATGGGTTTCAGAAACCCACTGAATTAACAAAATCATCAATAAGGGAAGATGGAAGGGAATCTTTGCCCAATTTTTTTTTTTTTTTAAGAGAACTTCACATTTAATTGTTTTATTTAGTGGTGCAGTGATGATTACAGAAGAAAAGTCAGTTCTTTTGACCTGTGTTTTCTGCTTCAAAGAGTAAGTGAGCACATTCTGAACCTGGGACTGAGAATGCCCCAGAGATAGCTTAGGGGAAACTCTGAGTAAGCAAAAAAGAAGTCATGCTACAAAAATAAAAAACTAAGTAGAGCCTTCTAAGCAAGAGGAGTCAAGCTTGGGAAACTTCTGACAGGGCACAAAAAACCACAGGTGGGAGCTCTCGGTAGGCAAGCAAAATGCAGACTGAAGCAAGTAAAATGCTGTCTACCTGTCACCCAGTTTCTGCCCTACACTGACACAAAGAGCCACAGTTACATGTGCTACTCAAATCAGACGTAGCCTTCCTCAGTATCAACATTCAGACCACAGCCCGTGGAGCTAAAAGGCTTCTCTTTTAGGAGGAGTCTCTCTCTCACTCTTTTAGACAACCTCTTTTGCCTCTCCATTCCTGTGCTGTTGTAGCAGATAGTGTGGCAGGTGCTGTAGGATCAGCAAGTAGCCATGGCTTTGCTTTGGCACAAACTTCAGAGATGTATTTATGCTGCAACAGAAGATGCTCCTATTTAAACTGAAATAGTAGATTTTGTCTACTACCACTACCCTCTGCTAGCTGGGGAGATCTCTGATGGCAGTCTGACCACAGAGTGGCTACCATCTCAGTAGGCTACCATGTGTTTGAATTAAGATAAACTAAAGTGAGCTTAGTGGTGTTTGCCTACCCTCTATCAGGGTATTTCTGCAGGTGACAAATCCAAGTTTGCTCAGCAGAGATGCTGTGAAAGTCCAGAACTGCATTTGTGAGGTTGGAGTTGCTGGGCAGAATGAATGCAAGAAGTCCTCATTTTAAGGAAGAGACATGGGGAACTGGGGGAAGTGATGCTGCAGGACTCAGATGAAGACTGAGTGTTGTGCAAAGGACTAGCAGATGCTGCATGTGGCAAGATGGGTGAAGGAGAAAGACTAGAACAGCATGAGAAGGAGTAAGACAGAATTCTAATGCATCTAATCCACACTGGAAGAACAAGCAGTATATAAATTATATACTTATATATACAGATATACATCTTTCTGCATCATCAGCAGAGCTATGTGGATGAGTAGGTCTGGGCTAACAGGGTTTGGGGGTACTGGCAGCAATATAGGTGCTCAGGACTAAGCTAAAGCAGATGCTGCAGGTGAGAAGCTGCAAAGCTGCACAAAGGAAACCTGCCTGCACTCTGCTTGCCACAGACAGTTGCTATTAATCTTACACTTCCCCAAGCACTGATATTCATATAAATTACGAAGGAAAAAGAGAAGTTCCTCAAATGAAGCAGAAAAGGCTCTGTAGCTTCATATTTATGAACTTAGATAAAAGAGAACTTGATAGGGATCTGGAAAAGTGACATCTCAATTTTATCCTACCCGTCATGATGATGAGTGCAAGCGTTAGCTGATTACTTGCTACTGACCCCTCCCTTTCCCTTGTCCTCTGTAAAGTTCTGTTTCTCAGGGGCTCCTTTTCACTGAACAGTTCAGGCTGTTCTTTGTCCTTACAGCCTTGTGATCTCTACTAGCACCAAGCCAGAAATCGCCTCATTTGCTAATAGGTATTCTAGTTAATAATAGCAAGTCCATCCACTGAGGATATTTCTGGCCTGCTTTGCAAGATAGGAATGCTGTTTCAATGACACAATGCTGGCATATGTGTGGGGATGCTTGCACCCATTTTTGTACCTGCACGTTGCACACAGTCTACGCACCCCTGAGAACTTGGGATGTCCCATGACACTCACCAAGCCGTGATTATAATGATGGAGAGAGCATGAAAATTCCATAGATGGCTGTAAATCTCCTGGGTAGAAAGCCTTGCTGAATTTCTATGCACAGGATTTCTCTGTGTGTGTGTGACTGTTTGGGGATTTGACTATGAAGAATCTAAACCAATTTTCTCAATCAGTCTTTTGATGTTGTTGTTTTAATTAATTACATAAGAATAGGTTTACAAGAAAAGATAGATCAAGCTACCTCCCAAACAGCATTCAAACCAGTCTCCAAAATAAAGATTTTCCACAGAATAAACTCTGGACCTAAAAAGAAAATTACTCATATATTTTGTCTGTTTCCAGTGTCTTCCAGATGCTTAGTGTGACATACCTGTTCTGCTACTTTGCCACAAAGGAGAGTAACCATGGAAGGCAATGAAGCCAATGCAGTGGAAGTTCACAGCCGTGAACAGGCAGAAGTGAGGAGAGAGCAAGGGCCTTTGGTGTTCTAGTGGATCTGCAGGCAACAGATTCAGATTTAATTAAACTTTTAGTGGCTGGATTGAGCAGCTAATAGCGAAAGTTATTTCAGCCTTAGTAGAAGTACAGGCTGCATTGCTAACTGAGGAAAAGATCTTGAATAAGCAAACAAGAAGAAGGGTAGTACACTGTACCAGTAGAAGCTGTTGTCTGTGTGAGGACAATTGGCTGTAGCAATGGACATGGCATGGCTCCCAATGCCACTGCAGATTTCTGTGCACTGCTGCATATCTCAAGGTTCATGCCCATCCTGGTTCTACCACAAGTGATACAAAGATGCATGGGTGAATATTTTTTTCCTTTTAACTTGTGTTTTAACTTTTAGCCTCAACAGATTTTTATTTTCTAAACACTGTAAGTATGAAGTCTTTGTTACCGTTTCCTCCTTTTTGTTTAATTCAGTCAAGGATATTGGAGAATCACAAATAAGAATGTCAACACACTTCTTTCCTTCCACACTCCAGTATTTAAATAAAAAAACCTCAGAGAAACTCACCATCATCAAGACCCTCACAAAATGGAATGTAAGTTACCCTGCCTGTATCCATCTTCCCCTACTTCTTCCCTGACACACACTGCTGAGAACAAGAGCCTCAGGTTCCTTTCAGTAAGGATCTGACAAAAAAGAAGAAGGAGGTAAGTTTGAATAAAAACTGTGAGAGGAAAGGAGATATGAAATTAAAAATACAGTGTCATATGAAGAAATCCTTTATAAATGCTAAAGAAGCAAAAAGCAAAACACTTTATTATACCTTGCATTTCCCTGCAAAGTATTTAGAGGGACACAGGAGAGCAACAGTCGGTCTGTTTTAATACATGCATACTTAATCAGTTGCCTCTGTTTTGCCTCCTCCTTTAACAGACTGAGGGTCTTGAGACAGACTGCAAGCCTTCCCAGGGAGAGATAATAAAGAGAACATTGATACAAGAACACGTTAAGAAAAATGAGTTTCAGGAGAGCGATTTATATAAAGGATCTTGTAATCACCCCAGCCCCAATGCTGCCTGACAACTGTGGTTTTTATGAAGGAAGTTAAACACGAGAATGACTGCTGCATGGCCCTCTCCTTCAGAAGGCTGGATTAATTAAACAAACCAAAGCAAAGGAACAAACAGCTGGAAGGAGGAGATGAGGTAGTAGCTAATGCTATCAATTGCTACATTTCAGAGGCACGTGCTGTCCGGGAGCCACAAAGCTGCAGCACATTGTGCAACATGGCACTTAATCATCCAAAGTTTCTGCTCCTGCATCAGATGGCCTTACTGCTTTGCGTGCTGAGTAATCCATTCTCAGATCTAGCATTGTTGTTTTGAGCAGAGCTACAGGTGAGGTGGCAAGTTTCCCATTCTCAGATGTGTGAGTATTGCTTGATCCTGGAGGTTCACAATTACCTCTCAGCTTATGGAATTTCATATGGAGCACATTAGTGCAGGAGCCTCAGGATTTGTCTGTTGGTCTGGAGGACCAACCTCCAGATGCATTTGAATTTCAGTTTGTTAAGGTTGTACAATTTAATTTTCTTCTTTCTTCTTGACCGTATTGTCCATTTCCTTCCATTATTAACAATTCTTCATCTTACCTTTCATTGGAGTACTCCTCGGATTGATGTAAAAGCCCTAACTTAATGAGTTGCCAAAGCATAATTAGGATGCCCAAACCCCATTGTAACACCCCCCATCCACCTCTTGTACTTCCATCACACTCTTCCTTTCCTTTTTTTGTTTTGCTCCCTGAAGGTTTTTCTTCCTATGAATCTACCACTGGTCAAAAACGTCACATAGCTAGAAAGATAGGGGATTTTTATTTCATCTGAGGTCAAACAGTAAATGTAAGTGCCATTCTCTTGATCTTTTTGAGAAGCAGAGGCTGCCACAGTCTTTCAGAACCATTAGAAGAAAGAGAAAGGCTGAGGAAGGTGAACGAAATGCTGGCATCTCCTAATTTCATCCTGACACTTGGAGCTCTCAGTACCAGCTGTAACAAAGTCACTGGTTCTAGTTCCTTGCAGACAAAAGCAGCCATGCTGTAGATGTCTAGTGACAAAAATCCACAGCACTTTTATTCCGTGGGCACTGCAGGCAGCAAAACCCTTTCCAACAAACTTGGAGCCTCTAGCAAAAGAGCAAAAGAACAGAAGCCAGAACGAGAAAATGTCACAGAAAGAGAGCAAAGGAAAGCAAGACTATTACACAAGTCTTAATTACTGTAGAAATAAAGTGTGATAACTCAAACTCAATGACCCTGGAAAGCAAGCCAAGCTGTCCGTGGGAGAGAGTGAGGATTAGAAAACACAGATAGGCTGAGGAACAGTGATAAAGAATGCAAGAAATACTTTGGGTTTAGAATCTCCCAGAAAACAAATGGAAGAAAGGCACGGACTTATATATGCACAATCAAACTCCTCCCTCCCCAGCCATAACACCTCAGCAGCCCACAATTAAGGAACATGTCTATTCCTAGGCATTCACATGATTTTTTTCAGAGCACTTGAAAAGATCAACCTGTTAAGCCGGACTTAGATGGCCTGCATGTTTCATATCTACATAGAGACTACGAAATTTTGGGTACTATATGAAAGAGAAAAAACCCCAACCCCACAGAGATTCAAAACACCATAACTCCTCCGCTTGCTAACATCTCATTGGCACCTCCTGGACTCAGCTGTGGTTTAGCTTCTTAAAGTTGAGTCAGTCTAGTTGCAGACATACCTTCAGAGGTTTATGAGTTCAGCTCTGGATTATGGAGAAGAGGGTGATAAGAAAGGTCCCAAATAATTGTCTTTCTCAATTTAAGGATCATGACAGAAAATTTCAGGCTATGACACTGAACTGTTGAGTGAAGAACATCAAAGAATATCCTTCCAACCTCTAATATCTTATCCATTCCAGCTATCCACTGTTAGATTTCCAGAATCAGTGTAATATGGAGCTGTACACAGATGTGAAAGTTCAATTCACCCTTAGTCTCTTTGCTATTTAATATTCCTAAGGAAAATCAGGCATGCATTTCCTTTCTGCACATGGCCCTCAGCAGTGCCCAGCCCCACAGGTCATCCCCAGCGCATCCCTTTGACACAACCAGGCAACACCACCTACTTCAAGCATGCTCTCAAGGTGCCCATGACCATTCCAATGGGTTCTACTTCTCTTCCTCTATGATCCCAGTTCAATGGTCTGCTAGAGGCTTTGGTTTGGGCTTCACAGGGGCTCTTACACAGCAGTGCAATTAAATTTCCGTGAGTTTCCAATAGTTGTGTGAACTTTATCAGGGCGATTCTTGGCATTCCTACCTTGCACTGAAGCAGTGGCTGAAGCAGTTAAGAAATTCTCTCCCTCTATACCCCGCCTTAACAAGGTTTTTCAGAAGCACTATTCCCCTTAGAAAGAAAAGAGTTTGTGAATTAAGGAGTTCAGAGCATATGTAATTGGAAACAGTTCCATCAAATAATGGCTGTAGACCGGAATTCCCCTCTTGCCCTGAGGGACATAGTACTTTTTTTTTTTTCCCAACCCAGAAGAAGATGAATTTCCATTTACAGAATCCTTTTTCTTTCTGAGCACTCAGACTGACCGTTATTTTCCACTGAGACATAGCTGCCTCTGGGACAGAAAGCAGCAGTTCCCTCTAATCAGAATTGCCATTTATTCCAGAAAATCTGTTGTACAGGTGTTGGGCTGGCGAACTGAGACCAGGCTGTTACTGGTGCCCCAGTGATTTTTGTTAACCAAATGGAGTTTGACAGAGGACTCCAAGTTTAGACACACAAGCATGGAACAACAATAATAACAACAAAAATCCATTTAGTCTTACTAGGAGTTTGAGTGGCTTCAGTATTCCATCTTGCTGGGGGCACTGAGCCTTACAGCATCATGCCATGGCTCAGGTCCAGTGGTGCCTCAGATGGAAGGGTACCACTTACTGCAGCATCCCCTTCAGTTTTTGTTGAAAGTCTTCAATCCAGTTGCATGCTCAGAGTGACTCACATATAACAGCCAAGGAAGCTTCTTCACCTGTGGGCCCACTGTGTGTTGCTAAACAGACCTTTCCAGCTTGGTGGAGGAGGGCTAACAACCGCAGTGAAAACTTGTCACAGTCTGTCTGCTTTGGAGTCACCCTGAATATGACCTTGCTGTGAATTTTGTCATTCTAAACACAAGGATCTTATTCCAGTCCTTTTCAAAGGAGAGAAGCACACCTTTGAATGTGGCAAGGGTACGACACAAGTAATGCCCAGTCTTATTCCTAAAACATTTCTAAGTGTCAGTCTTGAACTAGCTGAGCCTCAATCTGTGCCTGTTTCCACTTTTTTTCTTATATAAAGGCTCCTCATGCTGCAGTTTCCACTGGTGAAAGGAAACAAAGCTATCAAACAAAAATGAAAGGGTAATTTCCCTTTTTCTAATCCAGTCAGCTGCAACAACGTAGTCAGAAGGGCAGAAAGGCTAGTGCAAAGTGATGAAGAATCACACAGAAGCTTATGGAGGTCTAAAAGCCGTAGAATGGCATACTCTTGTGGGAGCTCACAAAATCCAGCCTGTACACTTGCTTTAGGACAGCGACATAATTGTAAAGAAACCAGACATCTTTCAAGGAACGTTGGTTTCTGAGGACGTGCTGCAGTCATGTGTGGTATCTTTAGTTTACCTGCAATCTACAGTTGAGCAGGGCAGCTCTTAGTTCCTATCCAAAGTGGCTTACTGGTCTGAGCATTTATTTGCAAAGAGAGTTCTATTCAAAGGCAAAGAAACTGTCTTCTCGGGGGCTCACAGTGGAGCAGCACATCTCAGATTTGGAATCTGAACAGCAGTGTTCCCATCTGCTCCAAATGACTTTAAAAGGCTCAGTCTTCCAAAGTCACCAGGACATTTCAGGTGCTCAGTTTTCATTAACACTCATGCAAAAAGAGCAGTTAGCTCTTCCCAGAATGACTTAAATCCTTAAATAGTCTTCCAGTATATTTTGCAAGAGAAAGTGTTTAAATATTCCTGACTCAAAGCTCCTCCTCACACAGCTCTGCAGCATACTGACTGCCAGATCTCACCTGATGGGATCCCGCTGGATGAGATGGGTAGGCATCAGTGGCAGTCCCTTTTTTTTCTCTCCTCACTACCTGCCTCATAAAGCATTTAGGGGATTAATGGGAGTATTTTAAAAGTTGCCTATTATTCTTATTCCAAACAGCTGCTCTACCTTAGTTTTATGAAATGTGTTAGTAGTGCCACAGAGGACAAGGTAGCTTCACTGCTTTTTTTGCCCAGCTATGCTCCTCACACTGGTTAGAGTCTCAAGACACTTAAGTTTAGTATCCAGACGTTAACTTTTATCTCTTTCACATCTTCTCCAGCAATCAGGTTTCTACCACCTCCCCAATACGAATGCAGTCACATTTGTATCCATGGTCACCACTACTGCATGAGGAAGACCATGCTATGCCCCAGATCAGTGAACAGCTATGCATGTCTTTCCCACAGTGATGGAATGGGAGCAGACATCAGAATGCCAGCAGATTGGGTGCGTGGGGAAGAGGAGGTGAGTGTCTTCACAGGCAGTTCTGAACTGTACTAACACCCTTTTACAGGGAAGTAGACTTCATTTCTCAGGTGAAGTTCAGTCACCCTAAGCCAAGCTGGATCATGCTGCCAAATGAGGGAGAAAACACTGCACTCAGTCCATGATGATGGGATTGTGCTACCAGAATAACAGCATCTAGTGGCTAGTCTCCAAGAAGATAAGTTAGAATTCAGAATCCCTTTCCACTGAGCACAAGAATAAGTCCTTGTAATCTCCCTCTGGCAACATTTGAGAATATTTATGAACACTAAAACTAGCTAAGAAACCACCCACACATTTTCAATGTATGATAAGGTCTCATGAGAACCTGTATCTTTCAATAAAATGTGATGCTTAAAAAGCAGCAAACTGTTTTTTGTTCCTAGGTTGTTCATTGGAAGGTCATTAAAAAAAGTTAACCAACACTTAAAAGTCTTTTAGTATTCCTTTTGAACCAAAAGCTCTTCTTGTCAGGAGGTTGTTTGGATTCTAGCAATTTTTGAGTAGTTGTTGTTTAAGGAATTGTCATTTAGACAAAAGCCTGAATGCTTTGACTTCTTTTGCTTCACCCAGAACTGATATGGGTCATGGCATCTTTGGAGCAAGCTGTCAGAAAGCAGCTCAACAATTTTGCCTGTAATTGGACCCATTAACAGAGCAAGGAAACTTCCTACTCATTATTCCAAGAATAGCAACAATGCCTTTTGAAAGAGGATTAGCAGAGTATTCAACTGTGGCAATACTCCTCAACCCTGAAAGCTCCTCCATTGATGCCAAGCAGCAAGATTAGTCTGCAGGAGGAGGAGGGAGCCTGCACAGCACTGATGTAGTAGTGTTCAGTATTGATGACATAAGTTGCAATGGGGTGAAAACTCATAGCTATTCCATGTGAGCAAGCACAGTTATAGCAATTGCTACTGGCAGGCTCAGCCGAAGAATTCCCGTCTGCAAAAGCTAGCAACTTCCTTGAACCTAAAACCAAAGACAAGGCAAAATGCTAGAACAACATGGAAGGAGGGAAAAAGGCTGCTTTCCATTCTGTGTGCATGGTACGGCCCGTTGCTTTCATGTTCCTTCCTCATACTGTAAGCTCAACAAAAAGGAATATGTATTGGGATCAAGCACAGAAGAGGATAAACCTCATTATTTGAGGACTGTATTTTGTTAATGTTTCATAACGAGAAAATGTCTCAAATCCTTATGTGGAAGTTTGCTGGTATTTGTTCCTGTTGGCGCGCTGAGGTTTCCATTTTGCTGGCTCTCCATTTTATTTTTCCCTTTGCTTGCAGTAGCTATTAGTGAGGATCAGTTAGTAAAAGAGATTTCGTGTTGCCTGCTAGGGCATGCTGCAACTTTTCAGTTTGATCACTTTATTATACCAACCCAAATTAAGTATCTTGCTTATGCTGCACTTCCTGCCTCTTGATATACTTTCTATCGGAACGGAAGCAGGCAAGGTGTGAGGACTCAAAGTACGTTAATATGTGCCTTGGGAAAGGTAACATTTTTAATGATCCCGTGAAATAGACCCAAGTTCTAGACAAACCCTTAATCTCTAGTTTTCTTTGAACATACGTACCATCTGCTTTTTGCAGTATAGTGGAATAGATGGAGAGTGTTTGGTTTAAGTAAGCCTGGAAACTGGAGGAAATAATCCTGATGACACCTGCACATTCTCACAGAGACCCTCTTTTATCTCAGTCGGGAAAAGGTTCTTTCTCCATAAGAAGATATCAGGGGCTCCACTTCTCTACTCTCAACCTACAAGCAGATGTTTAGCCTCGTGCTGTTCTGCCCATTTGTGTGCTGCTGCAAGACTTCCATGAGCTTTAGTGGTGATTCCAGCAGAAAGGTGTTGCTTACTTGGTGTGCTGAGGAATCACTGGAGGTTCCCACTGTCATCGAGGTTCTGTGTTTTCATCTAGAAAGGAGGAGACTGGTTAAAATACCTGTGAAGCTGGCCTGTTGGTAACAACTGAGCAGCACAGGTCAGCTTCGTTCCTGTGGTTTATTAGTGATGTGAACCATTTCATTCCAGTTCATTTTGTGGTGCCTTTGCTACTTGCAATGAATGGCTTGCTTTGCTCAGCCTGTAAGCCCAGGTTTACACTGCTCAGGTTCAAGGTCTTTTGATGGTTATATGAGCTCATTTGCTATCCCAGTGACAGGTTACATAGCATCTGCAGCTCTGTCAGAGCAAGGATAATGCTTAATCCACACAGACGCAGCATAATGCTTTTGAGACAGACATACTCTGCTTGGACCACAGTTTAGGCTATGTAGCAGAGCACCAGGATTCAGCTGCCATTCTTCTCATAAAGAGGTGCCCAGTTCTGTTCCCTGTGCTGACTATCCGGTAAAGGGACTTACTTTAGGGAGACCTTTAGGGGAGCTCCGGGGCAGAAGTGACTTGCATTCTGTTCTATAGGAAGTTTCTCCCTTATTTAAAGAGTCTTTTTCGTCTGCAAAGTATCACAAATCAGGAGTATTGGAGGGCTAGATTTGACAGCTACAGCCTTTAGCAGTTAAGTGTAGGTTGTTTCTGTCTTTTAATCAGCACACCGCTTCTCTACCCCCCTGACTTGTTGAATTCTTTGTGCTGGTTTCTTTCTCTCCTGTGAAATTAATTCTTTTGGCTCCTGTTCAATAAGGTGTTAAGTGCCTACTTAATCCTTTGCAGTAGTTTAAGTTGCTGAATAGAGAGGAAGCTTGGGCTATTGCTTAGAAACCAGGACTGAGGTGTTAGAATGGTAGGAGCTTCATGCTACAGCCAGGCTTGCCGTGTGACAGTGGGCAAATTGCATTGCCTGGTTTCACTTCAGCATCCGCCTGTGTGAGCAGATGAGTGTTACTCATTCCCCTTGCAGGGGGTAGCACGAGGTGTCTGCCAGCGGGGTTTGTGGAGGGCTTTGAGAACGCTGCCTTTGAAAGATGAACATTGTCGCTGCAGTGAGCGCTGGATAGCTGGACACGTTTGACAGCACTCTATGGAGCAGAGAAATGAGTGGGACTGTGCTTTGTAACAAAGGGGAGACAGTTTCTGAGACGGCTTTTGAAGCTGAATTCTATATATAGTTTTCATATATTTTAATTTAGATACAATTCAAGGTGCCACAACTTCAGAAGTTAGAGTAGGGGCTGAATCAGGCAGACATACTGGAACATTCCTAGTGCTGTCCCAAAGCCAGCATTGAGATTTGGAACTTGAGAGCCTCAGACGGAGAGAATCATATACTATGCTTAACAACTCCATTTTCTCTTTGAGTCAGTTTAGGTGAAGCAGTTTGACTTACAAACACTGTTTGGTGAGAGAGGTCTCAGGAGGGCAGTTTTAAATTGCTTACACATAATTCCTATTTTTCCAGTGGCTCAAAGCAACGTATATGGGTGACAAAACAACTTCGTCTCCCAACAGGTGGAAGATGGAGCCTAAAAAGAGGCACGACTTGTATGAGAAAGGCCAAGGAAAAAAACTGAGAGAGCATTTTGTGAGTCTCTGACAAAGATAGATACTACTTTTGGTATTTTTTATGTTTTGATTATTAGATCTGTAGAGGTGTATGACACTCCAAATGCAATGGCACAATTTGCCAGTGAGAATACTAAGAAAAAAAAGTGGAGGCTGAATTCAGATCCAGCTTAGCATCTTTTGCAGGTAAGTTCTTTGGATTTAGAGCTCATTTGGGAAGGGAGAGAGCCATAGGCTCAAGTTCCCATAGATTCAGAGCAAAGGTTTTCCTCTCCAGTCACTCAGAATTAGGCAGAAGAGGAGCACAGCTCGCTCAGTCTTCCACAGGCCATATCAACAGTCAGAAAAGCCTGTTATTCAGGTCATTTATACAACAATCAGAGGTCTCCTTTTGGCCCACTCATGAGAGGGTGATGTAAGACAAGATATGAGATAACTAAACATAGAGATCATTCCTGCTGCTCTTTTCCTTTCAAATGGAATTTAGCCCTGCTGAGAAGTTCAGAGTTGACATCACTGAGGTCTGAGATTTCCTGTTTACCTCAGAAAACAAGTACAGCACAGGCTGTGGTGGCTCAGGCTTCCATGGAGTGCCTCAGCAAATCATCATCACCCCTCACCCAAAGGGATGCACCACAGGAGCATGGAGCTGTGTTCCTGCATCCACCACCACTTCCCTCTTTCAAAGTGTCTTCAGCCCAAGGATCAAAGGTCTCTCCAGACACACCTAAATAATGTTCCTGCCACCCACAAGAGGTTCACTGATCTCAGTGAGGAAATGGGGCAACTACTTTTTTTTTTCCTGAAAGTGAAGTACTTACCACCTGCTACTGCCAACTGTGCCTGCTCTCAGCATCGACTTAGTGGGACACAGTAAGTCAGGTAGGACTTTGTAATACTGGCACACAGACTGAAGAGAGATTAAGTGGGACACTTGACACCTCTCTTGTTATTTCAGTCTTTTTGTGGCTCATGCTGGACGAGATTGGCTCGGTTGGAGCATGGTGTTAATAACACCAAGGTTATTGCCTCAAACCCCATATAGGCCATTCACTTAAGAGATGGATTTGACAATCCTTATGGGTCCCTTCCAACTCAGAGTATTCTATGATATGGAAATAAATATTATGTATTGTGGATTACATGTGAGCCATGGATTTTTCAGAACTGTATGCCTTGCACACATAATCTCTCTCTAAACCCATGCTCAAGAAGTATTCAGGATGAAATAATTAGGGGCTCTTAAGATCAGGCTGTCGATTCTGCCACCCACAGTAAAATATTCCCATTTGAAAGCATTTGGTTACAAATGTAAAAAGATTGAAGACAGGGAGGACAACATAGGCATTGCTATGAGAGGCTGCTGTGTGAGAAACCATATTGTTTACTGATTCTCCCTCTTGCAATGGCAATAAATGACATTTCTCATGCTACAGACAGAAGAATAAGATCTGTTCATAAGTAAGAACAGCCTTCATTTGGATGCAGATAGTTAACATTTGAGTCAGGACAACCCTTAAGAGCTGAATTGGCTAGGATTCACTGCATGAGACTTGAAATCAGATGATATACAAACTCAGTGGAAATACTGTTTTAGTGGGAGCTGGAGGAGATCCCAGATGAATAACAATCAGATTCCCTTTCAACCCTTGCTCTTGGACAGCTGCTTCTTTTGTATGTGCTGGGAAAGATTAAAAAGTTTGGAAACAGTATTCATATGGTGCCTTATCACAGTTCTGGGGCATTCTCTGTCCTTCTCACTGAACAGAGGTGCTAGCAGCTTAGTAAGACCAAGGTTTGGCATTCAGGAGTGTGATGTTAAAGGATTGTGTATAGCCAGCCAGGGTACATTCTGTTTCAATCAAACCTGTTCTGCCTTGGGAAAACTTAAAGGACAAAGGATGATTAGATGTAGAATCGATGCCTACACAAGCAAGTAGGTGGTCAAAGGCACTGCAAGCTTTATTTACCCTTCTCTGGCTGGCATATTGACAGCAGTTATTATATGCTTCCTCTGAAAAGAGTAAGGATTCCACAGAGGCCTCCAAACTCCTCCCATATATTCTGTACCTTGGACTCTACACAGAGGTCTCGCTATGTGTCATGGGAAACTTTTCAATCCTCTGGAATCCTTCCAGTTTTTTTTCTAATGGGGAATCTCTCAGTACATTCTCCTTACATTTTATTTCTGGGGTAACTTCTAATACAGTTAACCTTTGCTAGAATCTCTGATCCCGTGAAAAGCCAACTGCTCCAGGC
This sequence comes from Pachycephala philippinensis, assembly GCA_013397055.1. Lineage (NCBI taxonomy): Eukaryota > Metazoa > Chordata > Aves > Passeriformes > Pachycephala > Pachycephala philippinensis. The sequence goes on along the minus strand of VWZT01005779.1, from coordinate 1,797,377 downwards.
AGTACCTTAACAATGGTACCTGAAGCATGCAATGGAGTCATGGCCAACAGTTACACCCCATGGCTAAAGCAGCAAAAACCCCTATTTTTTTCCTCTACTGATGCCTTTTATACAATTCAGCACTGTTTTGCAAAGAGACTTGAGCTGTCCTATGGCAGTAATCACTATGAGATCTCAATAAATGCTAAAAAAGCATGGTCCATTCAAGTGCAGCCTAATCACAAGACTCCAATCTGTAATGCAACCTGTTCTACAAGATGGGAAATTCTTTCTCCATCCAACTGAGAGTGGGTCACTGTTTGGAAGTGAGAATGGGAATAGAATCCAAGCCCTGCTATCATAAGACCTAATACGACAGACACTTCTACATAAGTTATTTCAAGAGCATAACTTTGGCCAGGAAAAATATTGCTATTCTAAGACCTTGTAGGTTCCAAAATGACATCCTGCTGGAGCATTCCAACATACTCTTCCACTGAGCCTTGTCTGTCCTGGGTCAAAAACAGCAATATGATCATCACTGCCTTAGTACTGTGTTATTGTAGAGACACAAGAATAAAATTGTTATGGCAGTGGTTGTTCCTAGAAATAACAGAATTAAAGTACCTAGTTATGAGGACGTAGAAACAGACGTAGAAAAGGGTCTGAAATATCTTATGTATTCCAGTTATTCTGGTAAAGTACTTTGAAAAAAAAAAGGGATGGCATTCTTCAACAAGCCTAAAAGGTGGGAGAATTTGATTGTTCTGCACGAAGGTACAAAGCCCGATGACCCCGAATTGGGCAGGAGTGTTGATCTGCTGGAGAGCAGGAAGGCTCTGCAGAGGGATCTGGACAGTCTGGATCAATGGGCCAATGGTGTGAGGTTCAACAAGGCAAAGTGCTGGGTCCTCTCCTCGGGTAACAGCACCCCCCTGCAGTGCAACAGCCAGGGGAACAGTGGCCGGAAAGCTGCCTGTCAGAAAAGGTCCTGGGGCTGCTGGTCAACAGCAGCTGAACACTAGCCAGTATGTTCCCAGGTGGTCAAGAAGTTTATTTTTTATTAAAAACTTATTTTGATGAGATTGTTTTTCATGTGAGAAGCTTCACTGTCTCTTTACGACACCTTTTGTACAGCTCTAGGATCTCTTCATGCACTATACACTTTTTATACCACACAGCTGCTGCCAAAAGCAGAATTACCCCTGCCACACAGCTTCCAAGGCTAAACTAGAGTATAGACAGAATGTGTTCACCACAAGAATCAAGATTTCAACAGCTCCACGTGCTAAAGTAACCAGAGATGCAGATACAGCCACTGCTGTTGCCTCTTCCCAAGATGGGAAGTATTGTTGTATCCCAACATGCAGGGTCTGGAACCATTGCTGATGTAGCTTCACAGCTGAAGTGCGAAAGCACAAATAGCACTGCCAGCTTATTCTGAGCCACATGGTGTCAGCTTATGCTACAGCCCTGCTGGCACCAGGCTACTGAAGCAAACTTGTTAAATCTCAGTTGCTAGAGGAGATTGCCCAGCTGTAAGTACCACAAAGTTCAAGAAGTCTGCATCAGCCATCTTGTTTCAGGAGCAGAAACATAATCAATCCCATAGCTCCTCACTCTGAATTCTAGTAATTGTTTATGAAACTCCCCTGAAATATCTCTGCAGAAATCAGACTCTTGCAATAGAGGAAAATCTCTTATGTTTATGTTTCCAGAACCACATTTTACATGTATTTTTTTTCTCCAAATACAAAGGGCTCTAGCACACAGCAGGAAGATCAAAGCTTCATTAAGTAGAGAACACTAGTGGTTTTGTAAGTGGAATACTTTAGCAAGTAAAGAGTCCCCACAAGACACAAGTTAGCTGGAGTAAGACACTTCAGAGATATCCAGTAGTACAGACAGATATAAGTAGCTCATTGAATTCCAGGCAAACTGCACATGGTTGCAGGTGCAGGCTGTATAGGTTCCTATAGTCATCACTGACTGAAGCACTGCTCCTTTGGCCAGGTATATATCTATATATGAGTGTTAGCTGACATTGGTATCTTATTCTGAAATAGAGCATGGATGAACAATTACTGTATGCAAGGCTAAGAAGAGATGCCTTCTCCATTTTTGTGGTGATTTTTTTCTGGTGCTGCCGCATCAGAGAGAGTATAAAATAATCCAACTCCTGCATCTAAGACTAACCTAACTGTCATTGTCTTGATAAATTGACTTGGCAGAACATTGTATGTCCTACTAGTTATAAATCTCAGGAATTATTGAACAATTAAGATGGGCAAAGGGAACAACTTTCATATATTTTCCAAATCTTAGAACACCTCATTAATTCCACCTGTTCTTCTGCAACTTTAGCAAAGTCAGGATTTTATGAAGCCACAAGAAACCGTGAAATCTCCTCTTAACTAAAAACCAAGTATCTGTGATGGTCGTGCTGAGCATTCAAGTTGCATCATCTCCCCATTTGCATTGGTGCCAAGTGGTACTTTCTTTCCAGGGCAATTACATATGCAAATACAGCTGCTCTTAGTGTCAGCCAGCTGCTGTGTCCACAAGCATCCTCAAACACTGCCTGCTTTCCATATGTCAAGGCCCTGGTGGAAGCATGTGGGTGTGTGTGGAAGGGAAATGGGCAAATTAAATTTCCCCTGAAGCAGTGGTGACTATTGCTAACTGTCCCTTGAGGCATTACAGTCAGCTTTGCAATTGGGCCTGTACTTTTCCTCTGCTCTTCTTTTTCCCACAGCAGAAGCAACTCAGCTCTCCAGCATCAGGGAACAGCACAATGTTGCCTTGGGTATGCCAGCAAGCAGCCCATGTCCAGTTCTGCATTCCTAATTCTCCTTGTGGTCCTTCCGCTTTAGGAAATCACTTCATTTTCAGTTATGGGTGTCACTGATGCAGCAGCCCCAGATACCTGTAGGTGTGGTAGTAACTGGGTTTCCAGAGACAAGGCTCCAAACCAGAGCTCTAAAGCCTTCTACGAGCCAAGCCCTGATCTTCCTCACTGCATTCTATTGCATTCCTTGTGTTAGAGATTTGTGTCAAGCCCCAACAGCAGAGCCGGGGCAGCTCAGCCCTTGGCAGCAGGACTTCTTGCACACAACAATCCTGAAATCCTTGGTGAGTGTGCAGAATAACATCACCACTGGCATTTAGCGCATCAGCCCAACATGGTAGGAATGAGCTTTTCAGCTTGTCTTTAGTTGCTGGTGCAATTCACTGTCATGCTGTGCCAGTATCCAGTGTGGAACACAGCTGCCTGTGGGGTACCAGCAGCACATCTGGCCATGCAGTGCCAGCCAGGGACAGGTCTGCAGCAGACAGTGCTGCCAAGGGGCACAGAGACCTCAGAAGTGAGCCATGGATGCAGCTAATTTACATGTTTATGAGATTCTGCATTACTGAACAGCACTCCTTCATTTCGCTTTGTGTCATTCTCCAGTGCTAGGGACACTTTGATTTTAGCCTCTGGAAAATTCCAGGGCTTTCTTCCTCTACTAAGGGGTTAAGCATGAGTGAGAAGCCAGTAAAAAGTGTAAGCTTGATTAAAAACAGATCAAACACTCAGTCATAATAAAAATCCTCTTACTGAGTCCAATTTTGACACTTATTCAAAAAGTAAAAATAATTTATTCTTACTGAGGAAGAGACCTAAATTCCGTTTATATCTCACAGTCCCAGTAATTATGAAAGGGGTTGCCAATTCCACTAACACAAGCCTTCGCTTTTTTTTTTAGTGTTCATACGTATTGGCCCAAAATAGGAGAGAAGAAAAAAGGTGTTTGCTCTGCTAGCAGAGCATTCAGGCAGAGTTCTGGTTCTGGATCTCTTTAGAAGGACCACATACTCATTGGTATGAGGCTGAAAAACTGTAATTATTATATGAAGAACTGGAGGGGATTTGGAGAGTGCTTGTCAGTGTAATTAAAAGTGAGCTTTTGCCAGCTATTTCCGTTTTATGTAGTTATAAACCTATTATTTGAACAAAGAAGAAAGAGCCTTTGCGTAGTACAAAATAGAAGAGGTATGAAAAGATGTTTCAAACTACAGAAGATCACTATCAGCATGCATTTGCTGACATGTAATTATTCCATTACATATATAACCTTTAAAAAAAAATTATTATATTGAAGATAGTTGGAAGTGAGGGATGCTGTCTTGGAAAAGGTCACATGTTATCTTGGAAAAATAGCTTTCTGTTAAGAAACTAATTGACACAGTTTCTGTTTATGGTAATTATTTAACTGAAATTATATCAGGAACTTACACAAACTCCCCCTCACACATGCTTTGGATTTATAGCAGCTTCCTAGTTGTGATATCTGAAGTATAGTTTTGGCTACAACTTCTGAAACCTCTGCTCACTGCAGTGAGTGCTGCATGTGTCACCAGAGGATCCCCTCCACATGATCAGATGTGCACACACACTTAGAATATCAGACTGATCTTTTACAGAGTAGCTGCTTTTCCAGAGTGCCACTACTCAGCCCGTTAGCAAGCCAAAACAAATGATGTTGTGGCTTGTCTAGCACAAAAGGTCATCAACTGTTTCCACCCCTGACAGAGGATCTGAACAAGGCTGAAGGTGCACACTGGACTGCATAGTCCGATGTACAGTGTTTTCTCCTCCCATGGCCACTTTGGCCTCTTCCTTTTTGTGCTTACAGGCACCAATCTGATTAGCAGACAGCCATGCTCTATGTGGCTGATGCCCCTCTGGAAGAGAGAAATCCAATTTAAATAGAGTGAATGGACTCCTGATTGACAAGTGATTCAACAATATTTCAGGAGATGCAGGCCCCCAATCCCTCTACCAGCTAATGATAAACTCTCTTCTTCCCAGGTGGTTTTTTCCTGAAAATTGATTACCAAGTACTATCATCTCCCTCACCCCTGTTCCTACTGTGCCTTAGGAAAGAAATTAATAGCAAGAAGAGAAACTTCTGAGTGAGTCACTTCCACTGGGCACATAGGGGAGCATGAGAAGCATCCCCCATAAACACAAAGTGTATTTCATCAACAAGTAATTCTATAAGAGACACCGACATAGCAACATCAGAGATACAAGTGCCCCTCTGCTGAGCATTTTTAGCAATGCTAGCTTTTCCCAGGCCATCCACGTGTCCCAGATTGGAATGTTTTGTTCCGTCCAATTTAAATACTATTTCCAAATACCTTCAAGCTGCTCTCTTTTATAAAGGCACTGCATGTGCATGCAATACAATACGTTTAACTACTTTAAGGATCTGACTTTGTACAGCAGATGTTCGATCTTAAGTTTCCTCCTATGGACAATTTCTCTCATCTAGACTGTCTCTGGTTATAACAGAACTAGTCCACAGATAACTGAGACTGAATTTATCCTCCTTAGTTCACCTTGAGTAAGTTACTTCATCCCATCATAGCTGAAGCATCAAGAGCCACCAAACTGCACAAAGTAATGTCCCACCTAGCATAAGAAACGCTGAAAGTGGGTCCAAAACCTGGCCCCAGACTTTGTTTCTGGCTGTCACAAGGAGATATCAGTCAGACTGGACCCAGAAGCCAGTTGATTCCTGAGCACATCCCATTCCTTTTCCCACTCTTGACCATTTCTAGCGTGTAGGAAAACCTGGCAGTTAGCCCAACCACGCCTGGTAGACTTAACAAATGGATGAGATTTCCTTCAAGTGTTTCTGGGTAACAAAATGGACTTGTCAGCAGCAATTTTCACTGAATACAGTGAATTCACAGGTGACATCTTTATGTCAAGTAACCTGTCACCAAGAGAAAACTATGTGTTTAGGTCCATGGCAGAGGAATAGACCCTGCTGAGCCAGAACATGAGACCACAGTTCATTTTCAACATCTCCCAGATACATTGCTGACTCTGATCCTAAGTCCAAAAACACCACCTTACATTAAAGAGGGTCTATCACTACATGCTCAGACCCTATTTGTACACATCCACACACATTTGTCTACTGGTCACATTCTTCATACTGAAATTGGTGCAAAACACCACAATTGCTTTCTGAAATCCTTGCACCCATCTGCCAGTCATGCCACATTTTCCCCCAAGAATTTCTTCAAGGTAAAAGTGATGATGTACAGGAGAAATGCCTGCCACTTATATGAACTAAAGTAAGCTGAGAAACCAACTGTTCAGGAAGATATGACATTAATCTCCCCATCCCTAGAAGCAGATGGTGATAAGTGAATGGCACATTTGACATATCTGTTGTAGTCACCCAATGAGTTAACCAAAAAAAGATCAGATCACAGCAGCATTGGCTCAGACCTTCTTCCAACACAGGAAATTCCATTTCCCCAGCATGGTGCCTTGTGTTTCTCCTTCCAAGCTGTGCTGTTCTGAAAACCCCACAATAGCTCAGAGACACACATTTACGTCAGTGTCACATTGGATTGCCACTTTCCAAACAGTAGTGTATGCATATAATATTTTATACTACTAAGGGCAATTTGTTTTAAGACATTTTATACGGTCTCTAAAATCGACATATTCTAGTGAGAAACTGTAAATACTCTGGCAATGGGAATCCCATCTTCATCCCATCCCCTAGCACTAAAAAAAGAAATTTATAGTAATGCTATGCAAAGGATGTATGACTTAAAATGAATTTTTTTACCAAGAAAGAAGATGATGATTAAGCAGGTGCTAAGTAAGTTTTAGAGGATGAGCGCTGATCTTTCAATAATCAAATTTATGGAGAAACATCATGGAAGAAGACATTTTCTCCAACACTCATGAGATGATCAAGGCAAGCCAAGTTCCAGACTACAAAACATATTTGATTTTTCATTTTTGGCAGGCAAGCAGAGAGAATAGATGCTCCTGGCAAGTTCCCCCCTCTTCCTCCCTCCTAGCATGACTTTGAGTGGTGGAGAGAAAAAGGAAGAACAGCTTTGAGAATGCTAAAGAGCTGTAGGATGATCAGCACTCAGGTGGGCTGAAAGAAGGGCTACCATGCATCCTGGTGAGGTTGGGCATGTCTGTGTATGTTGTACATTCATCCATCGTGCTGCCACAGCACGGGGTTTATTTAGCAGTTTGCTTTTGTTAGGCAGGAGCTATGTGCTGGAATCTAGACATCATCTAGACACATCTTCATTTTTGTCATACAATTAACTAGATATCTAAGCTTGGGGAGGGTTACAGGCAGAGCTAGACAGGAACTGGTCTGAAATAAGTTAAGAAAATGCTTCATCCCTGCATGCTAGCGACACTCAGGATGTCAGAAAGGATGTTGGTATTGTAGTAGTAACTGGGAATGTAAAATAAAATGATAGTGATGCCTTAAGATTTTTAGCTTTTTATATTTTTCATATATTTGTAGCTTTGTAGATTGCTAATACATGGCTGTAGCTCCTAGCACTTTTCCTACCCCTTTCCCCTACATTTTGTAACAATAAGCTAACCTTCTAACACATTCCTGACATACTGTTTAGTCTTACTCCAAGAAGAGAACCAACTACAAGGATGTTCTGTTTTCCAATCAGAATCTGGAAAGACATAACAAAGTGGGACAAAGAAGCCCCTTGACCGATTCCAATGGGGCAGTACCTGGGGAAATTTATCTAACCAACTACTCTCCTAACTGGAAAATATATGATAGGTATACTAATCAACTAACCTTACAAAAATTGTAGAATTACTGTACCACATGCAGGTTTTGCCATATTGTGTACCTGAAGGCTTTCAAGTAAAAGTTTGCTTTTATATTACCATTCTAACGTTGTCTGGGAAGGTTTATTCTATTTCCAGGCAACAATAGTTTCAGGCTTGTTGCACTCCTACACTTCAGTATCTTGGCTAATGAGGCCCATGCCCCTTAACACAGAATTTTCTCAGTCAGTCACATTTGTGGTTCTGGTTTGTGTAACTGTTTTTCTGAGATAGCCAATACTGATCGTTCAAGAGGAAAGATTAAAAAACAGCTACAGGCTTTCTAATGCTGATAAGTTTAAGTCCTATACGTTGGCTTTGGGAAGGATCTGCATGAAGTACTCTAATGGGATAATCCTTAAAATGTCCAGTTCCTCTCCGAATCTTATAAAATTCTTGCTGTCAACAGTATCCCATAACAAATGAGAAGGCCATCAGATTTACAGGGACTTAATGAACTTAAATTACAGAAATTACTTTGAATTTATTTTTAATCATGTATGTTTCCTTACAGTATGAACCCTGCCTATACTCAACTGCCTCCAAAACACCAGTCTAATGCCCTACAACTGAGATGAGCCATTAAAACAGCTAGAAAATTTTAGTGGTATTCTGCAGCAAAAATCGAAGAAGTGGGGAGAAGCAGCTAGTTGTTAGACAGTACTCTTTTGGAAACAGTGCCTTTTTGAGATCTCACTTCAACTCTCAGTTCCAGGTTGACTGGAGCCAAAAATAGATCTATTACAGGAGTGAGGTGATAGAAGGAGTAAGGTCTGCAGCTGACCTTAGCTAGGTTGTGTCACAGCTCCATTGGTAGGTAGAGGTAGCATTGAGCTACATTTTGGGGGAGTCAGAAGACTGCAACTGGCCTTTCATTAACTTAGCATTGCTAAGTAGTTCCTGTTTGTGGTTCTCTAGTGCTCATCTTATGAAAGATAACAGCCAGTAAAACTTCATCTGAGATCACTTCAGTTCTCCTTTGACTCTTTCTGCCTTTAATCTTCTCCTCCTAGGCTATGATTTTCTGCAACTCCATCTGTTCTCTTGGCAGCTATCTGAAAAAAGGCAAGATAGAGACAAGTGGCAAAAGACTTCAGGAAAGCTGAGATATCCAGCACTACAAACAGTGGCTTTTGGTCAAAGCCTCTGGCTTTTCTTCAAAAGGTGGAGTTTTAAAGAGAAACCAGAAAGGCTGCATGAGTTGGACTAGTTATTTACTGCTAGAACATTGCTTGATTCAGCATTGTCAGATTTTTAAGAACTGCTGTGTGCTTGGGCCAAGGGCAAGGCTGCTGGATATGTAGGCCAGTAGGGCTCAAGGATCAGAACCCAGAGGTTAGTAAGTACTGGCAGTTGGGGAACCTGGTGATCTTCATTTATGGAGCATGCCAGCAATCCTACACAAGTGACCAGAGCAGTGGGATGCAGGGGTGTTGCAGCATGGTAGAGAGAAGCACACTCTGTGTACTTGTAGTGAGAGCAATTTTCATTTTGTCTTGTTTTGGCATTTCCTGTAGTCTAAAATCATTCCTGCGGAAAACACAGAGCTGCTCTTTATCTTTGGGAACAGGCTATACAGGATATATGTTTAATTAAAGCTGACTGCTGGAGAGCAGGCAGCACCACCGTTTTCCATATGCTGTCTGGACTGGGGGTTTGCTTTTGTGGGGGTGCAGGAGATTAAAAGGAGGTTAGGTTTGTTTACTGTAACACAGCTCTCAGCAGATGGGCATCTCTATTTCAAGACAGCTCTCATCAGCGCCGAACTAGCGGGCACTGATGCTTAGGGGGCAACACTGACTGAGCAGAAAGCCCCAGGCACTTGTCCAAAGGGAAGATACAGCATTAAGGGAATTTTAGGAAAGCTTTCTCTCCTTTAGCCCTGTGATGTGCAAGCTACAGAGACTTTCAATTTTTGGCCCTCAGTTCTTGTTCCCCCTACAACGCCAGTTTTTAAGAGAAAAGAAGCTTATCTCCTTGGGAGCCATCGATGAAAGACCAAGGCAGCATGAATCAGGGGCCCCTTTGCAGCACAGCCCAACTTTCTGAGAAGCCAGAAAGGTAGAGCTAACTCCTGAGCTGACTAGACAGCTTGTGCTAGCCAGGAGGTTTGGCACAAGCCTCTCTAAAGTTCATCACAGAGGAGGAATTGCTGTGGCTGGACAGTTCATTCACAGATACCCCTATCGAGGCTGCGGGCAGCTGGCTGGCAGATACCTCTTGTCAGGAGCAATGTTAAAGACATCTGAATAAAATTCAGTCAGCTGTTTTCTCTCAGAGGAGAGAGAGCTAATGTTTCAATTGACAGCATGGGTGACTACTGGGCCAAGCTATCTCTGCATTTAAGATAGGTCTGGACTGTCAAATCCTTGCCTCCGGAGTGTGCATCCCAGCTAGATGGAGCAAGGCACTGACAGGCTCAGGCTGTTCTCAATCCTCCCTTTGCATCTGTGCTTGCCCTTGTCCTCTGCTGCTCCTTCACACACTGGTCTCATAGTGCTGGAAAACCTTACCCCAGCATGAGCCTCCTCCTCTCCCTGAGCCCCTTCCTCTTTTGTGCCATCCAGCTCACCCAGAACACCTTTTCTTCTTGCTGGTTTTCCCTTCCAAGCTTTCATCAGAGTACAGCCCAAGAGATAGTAATTCGTTTATTTTTAAAGCAATAAATTGGAAACAGAACAGTTCAGCAGTATCCTGGCAGATGGGGAGAAACTATCTCCACAATCACCTGCCTAATCTGCCTACGATAGCGTGTTTAATTTCAGTCTCTGCAATGGTTTCAGGACGGCAAAGCAGAAAATGTACAGAGAAACACAGGCAAAAAAGCAAGCCTTGGACCTACCCTTTTAATTGGTTGACCAATGCCACCTACCAGAAGTATTTAAAAAGAAACAAAATTACAGATCCACACTCCAAAGTAATGAGTGAAGTTACATTGCCTCCCTCCCTGTTTTTCAAAGGCTAAAAAAAGCCTCATGCTTTCTAGGTTTAACTCCTCAGAGGCAGCATATTCAAGTTATGTAGCCTTTCTGGCTTATGAAGTTAAGATTTGTTTGAAAACAAAATAATAAGAAAGCATAGAAAGGAAAAGAAAAAAACAACAAACCACCATCAAAAGTATTACCCTGACTTAGACAGATACAAAATATCTCACGGCTCACTTTAAACCTCAAACTTGCAAAGGCTGACAACACTACAGGGGGATGAAATCCAGGTAGCCACCAGACATTACAATCCTGACAGGCCCTCTTGAATCACAACAACAAAAATAACGTCTTACCTGAAGACTTCACAGCGTTGGAAGACAGTTGCTTTCCTGGAGCACTTCCTTGAGGCTTAGAAGTGGCAGTGGCACTGCTTCAAGGTTCCTAGAATACTTGCTTTTGTACCCAGATGAGAGCTGCTTTGTCCTGATAACAATTAACACACAGCCTCTTCAGGTGGGAATGGATCAACTTCTCCCACAGGTTAACGCTCTCCCAGCTCCTGTCTGGGTGCTATGATGCAAAAGTGAGGGTATGGATTTGCAAAATATCAGATATGTGCAGGATCAAGAAATCTGATCAAGCTTCTGTTTCTCAGTTACGTGTCCATCCTTGTTCCTTGCTCTTCTTCCCTATTTTCGCTCCCTCTTGTTTGCTTTCTTCATGTGCAATTACGAATTGAAGTTGTGCATCTCCTGTTTGAATAAAAGCAGAGAACAGTGTAGTTCATTTAGGGAAACGTTTAGATTAGAAATGGCTGAAATGCGGGGTGTCTATTTTTTTAAAGATTCTATTTGGTAGTTGTTGAAGGCTCTAGAGCACAAGTCTTACGAGAAGCAGCTGAGGGCACTGGAGGCTGAGGAGGGACCTTATCACTCTCTACAACTCCCTGAAAAGAGGTTGTAGTCAGGTGGGAGTTGGTCACTTCTCCCAAGTAACAAGTGGCAAGACAAGAGGAAATGGCCTGAAGTTGCACCAGGGGAGGTTTAGGTCGGTTATTAGGAAAAATTTCTTCACTGAAGGGGTGGTCAGGCATTGGATCAGGCTTCCCAGGGAAGCAGTGAAGTCGCTATCCCTGAAGATTGTTAAAAGACATGTAGATGAGGTGCTGAGGGACGTGGTTTAATGGTGGGCTTGGCTATGTTGCCTTAGTGGTTGGACTCAATGATCTTAAGGGTCTTTTTTCAATATAAATGATTCTTTGTAAATAAGCAGTGTTATAGGATGTAGGAGCTGGAGTATTTGTGTGAGCCTACTGGAATATAGACTCAAATTCGATCCCACCGCTTACTCGGTCTCTCACTCTCTCGCTGTCAGCATTGGAGGAGAGACAGGCTGCGGTTGCTGTGGGGACAATCCGCCACCCCTGCGAGGCTTTGTCTCCTGTTGTCTTCTCCTATCGCGAGTGAAGCTCTGCTTGTGGGAGCGGCCATTGCACCGGAACCCTGTGGCTCCTGCCACAAAGGCCGAGCTTCTGCTACCTCTTGCTTGCTGCCCCGGGCGAGCCCGCCCTGCCATTGCAGCCGCTGCTCCGAGGTTCCTGCTGCAGCCCATTGCGCCACGCAGCCCGTCCGCCATTGCCCCGTGAGGGAGACGCGGCCGGGACAGCGCCCCCTGCAGGCGGGGCGCCAGCGCAGCCCCTGCGGGCCGCGGGAGCGGCGGCGCCGGGCTCCGCTCCGCTCGCTGTCACCGCCGCAGCCACTGTCCTCCGCTCGCCGTGTTACACACACCGGCAAAGAACCGCTGTTCCTGTTTCTCACACCTTTGCTGAAAGCCCTTTAATTTCAAAGCTGTCACAATTCAGAGGGAAAGGGGTCATATCCTCCATTCCAAATGGGGTTCTCGTCTTCCTTGGCTGACACCTGTCTTTCAAACCAGGACACATTGACCACAGAACTGACCAAAACCTCCAGTGAAACTGATGTAAGGAGGATATGAAGAAGAGCAAGTGGCAACCACTTTGTAACAAAACACCAAACCAAAGAAGAGCAAGGAGACCCCAGACCCCAATAATGCTGTTGGTTTGGACTGTCACATGAGGGATGACGAGTTTAGGTCATAAGGGTATAATTGTCCTGTGATTTCTTTGTTTGGGGTCCCTCTTTTGAGGCACCAAGCTCAAGATACCAAATGACTGATTTCTTGCAATAAACCTGTCTAATGGAAATGAGATCCCAGTGTCAAAAACTTCTGTAACACTAGGATTTCTTACTTTGGATGAAATCTTTTGGTTTTCTTATCTAATAAACACATTTTTTTGTCTTTTGTTTTCCTGCTTTGCTCAAGTTTGTTACTTCTTAGGATTTTGCTTTTCTCTTCTATGGTCTCTTTTCCTTGTCATGGTCTCAGTCTCCCTACCTGTGCTTGTCCTGTCAGTTCTCCACTACTATTCCTGGTAGTTCCCAGTAGTGATGTGCTAAGGCCATTTCTGTGCTCTAGGGAGGTTTCACAAGAAATGTCTGCAGAGGTAATTTAGCCACTGGTAAGAAAAAATCAACTACTTCACAATGTATAGGAAACATATACAAGAAAACACATCTAAGTACATATTTCTGTCCCAAAAGAAATAGAATTAAAGACAGACAAAATTGTTTTTCATGAGATGTATGGGACTGTAACACAAATGCTGCTAGAAGGAAAACTTTTGGTTTGTGCGCTTTTGCCCCATTCTTCACAGGCTGACATCAGCATCAGAACAGGTAAGGTAAGGGAATGGAACTGTCAGCCCCCTTCTCTCTGCTCCCCTCCACCTTGGAGTAAAAAATGTTCATTTAAGAATTAGACTACTCTTTCAGCATCACTGGGAGTCACTGTCCTCTTGGAACAGCTCTAAAAATGGCATTCTCCCTTGAGCTTTCTGCTGAGTGAAGTGAACACTGACCCACTGTGGTTTGTTTTTTCTTGCAGGAATGAAACTGTTTTACACCAGTTCTGTTGCCCAGCAGCTGATGCAGAGCAGAAGCCTTCATCTCCAGACTCCTCACCAAGGTGGGAAATTGTTGCCAGCAAGACCTTCATGATCTTCCTGCCTGAGACAAAACTCACATATTACACATGCCAATCCTCTTCCATCCTCCCCTACATCCCATGTTCCCAGCATTGCTGTCCCTCGCTTTTCCCTCCCAGAAATTACTGTTTGTACTGTTGTGTAATTGCCTGCAACCCCCCCGACCTCCACTCACACACACACACAAAATGTTTTTTCAGCCTCTCTTCAAACATCTATTTCCATCAACCCACATTCATGCTTGTACCTCTTCTTACTGTATGTAACACTGACATGCACGTGTTTCACTCTTCTCCTTCGAATTGTTTATCTCATGCTATGAGGTTCCTGGACACACACACTATAAAATTTGAAGTACAGCAAAAGTCACCCAACAAACTCAGGGTTCCGTCTCACACCCTGAGACAGGGCGGGGGGAGCATTTTTACCTGTGTCAGATGGTCTGAGCCTGCCAGCAAAGAACAGCTGTAGACAGGTACTATTAACTATCACCAGCTTGTATCCAGTGCAACCAGGTGTGGGGACTCCAGCAGTTCTCAGGTCTCCCTCATCAGTGAAAGATGTCAGTACCAGGTCCAAGGAGCTTCAGAGGTACTTCAGATGCACATACTGCATTTAGCTTCCACGCTTGGCCTTGTCCCTCTGTTCTTGCCATCTCCTTCTCCTCTCACTACTTCCCACCCCTACATCCCACAGACCTACTCTGTTTTTCCAGGCTGACAATAGCAATGAGGTTTCTCTTTAAAGATTTCTCTCATCACACTGCTAGACTTACATCTGACCTTTGGCACCTGTGTAAGGAGCCTGAGTTACTAGCAGGGCTCTGAACAGAACTGGGCAGCTGAATTGCAGTATTGAGGCTACTGCAGTTTTTAAATGATATTTCTCTTGTTCTTCTCACTGGAGCAGACTGTGGTTTCTGATTTCCTTCCAAGAAAAAGTGTGAGTGCTGGACAACTGTGAAGAGAACAGGGGTGGGTGGGTGTGTATGCTCAAAAGTAGAGTTCAGCCACACTTGGAGACAGGGTAAAGAAACAGGACCCCTCCTGCCCATCTGTGTATGAAGATGGAAGGGTTAACCCCCATGATCAGTCTGTGTTGAGGGCTCTCAAGCACTGGTAAAGTTTGCATGACAGCCCTGTCATGGCAGATGGGGAGATGGCAAGGAAAAGGAGAAAACAGAGGAGGAAACCACGGAGATTTCTGTGGTAGGGAAACCCACCTCTCCCTTACATTTCTTGGATGTGAGAATTTTGTTTAAGTGCTCTAGTTTGTCTAGAAAAAAGGCTCAGTTTTGCCATAGTGTCCTATCTTCATACCCTCATCGTTGACCCTGCCACATTCTTGTCCCAGCCTCCATCTTACTTCTGATCAGTTCCCTTAGTTTCTAGAATGTTCTTGTTCTACAAGGCTGTCAGTCCTACAGAGTCTTAAGCTCTAGGATCATTTTGGTCATGTTCTTTGTCAGGCCTTCCTTTTGTCCTGGTGACTCCCAAAGGTCCTGCTTATTCCTTGAGCCTGAGTTTGCCTGTCCTCCTTCTGCTGGGGTTTGACAGGTAAATTGAAGAAGAAGTGATTGTGTGTTTCAGTAATTTAACAGCTTTGGCAAGTTGCATCTGAAGATGAGTGTGAGCAAGGAAGTCCTGAATTGGGGACTAATGACCATGACCCCTATAGCATGTTGCATCTGGGCTTCTTGTACTGATCTATGCCTGTCCATTTAATGCCTTTTGTGGTTTGTCCCATACTGCAGGCCTCATGCATACTCTACTTTTCCCCCCAGACTTTCTCATGTTTTTTCCATTTCTAATGCCTCCAGACCCCAACAGTCCTGGATCTGTCTGCGTGTGACACAATATTCTAAGCAGAGAAAAAGATGGTTGAGTCCACTGTGGCTATTTGAAGGTGAGAATAGGCACAGAGAGTTATTAAACTCACCAGTTAACTTTGTTCTGGCCGTAAAACATTTCCTAGTCTCTGCCAGGTCCTGCAGTCAGACATGGGCTTCCTTCATGTCTGAAGTTACATATACAATGCAGTGAGGAAGGCAAAAGAATGACGAAGAGGTAAAAACACAGAGTCAGCATGGAGCTGATATCCATATGGTGTTCTGGAATGGTTCAGTAGGCTTCTAGGAGAAGCTAATCATATCACTTACAGAGTCTGTCACCCTGCTCAAATCAGGAACAGGTTCCCGATCGAACCAAAGCAGAACAAAAGTCAATCAGACTGAAATATGTGGGTCAGACAACCTGAATAGGCAATCAGTTCCTGGGTGAGCCAAGCATATCCCTAAATAAGCTCATCAGGGCTCCTGGTGGGAGAGCCTGGTACGTAGGGACTCCCTGTGCAGCTCTTCTGAGTCCTGCTGAATGGACAGCCAGTCACAAGTGGTGCTGTTGTGAATTCTGATAAACCAGCTTGGGTTTATTCTCTCTTTTCCTCTTCCTGATGGTTTCCCTAAATGAGATAAATCCTGTCAGAACTGATGCCACTAATAACCATCAGCCATCTAGTTTTAATTAGAATTTGCTTCATTAATGCCCCAACTCCTCTCTGCACAGCAGATTAAATAATGTACTTGCAGCTCATTTACACAAACCCCCAAACTGCAAGGCTGAGCTGCAATCCTTTAATTAAACAGCCTGGCTGATCCCTACTGCTGCCTCGGCTCATCAGTCTAAGCCGATTAAAGAGAATAGGGACTAATAAAGAGCATAAACAGGGAAGTGACTCTCAGCTCTTCAAGGGACTTGGAGACTCCAGTGGTGATCAGCTGCTTTCTCCTCCTCTAGCAGGAACCGTACTTCAGCCCACATCCCTTCTGTTCAGGACCTGCAAGAATGGTTCTGTGTTCAGCAGGAACCCAGCCTCATCTTGCGGGGCAGGAGTCCTGTGGGAGACTGGGGAAACACACAGCAGAGAAGGGCAAGACAAAGAGGACATCAAACCAGTGAGATGAGTGGCTGCCTGAGTGCAGGAGAGACCAGCAGGAGCAGCCATACAGCTCCAGAGAGGGGCAGGAAGAGAAGCAAATGCAGGGAATAACAGTAGGAGGTTGACTGCTAGGAACAATCTGGGACAAAAGTTTGTCTCTGCTTGTGGTTTGTGATGGTCATTGCTGTTCTTGTGTGGTCTTCCTTAACATTTCTCTGCAAGATTTCTGTCTCTTTCTTTGCTACCAGCTAAAAATGCCTTGGCTTCACATGGATGGGAACGATTAGGAACATGTCAGTGTCTAACCACTCAACAGAAGCCATCTCAATGAGGCAGTTGAGATTATTCCCACTCATCTTGTTCTGCTTTGCTTCACTGACTGCCACAAACAGAGCTAGCCCCCTTCTCTCCTCCAGTGTGTGAATTCCTTTCGGGGAAGTTGCAGCTCCATGAGTTTAGCTATGCAAATTTCCCACCTGGCTGCTTAGCTGGGTTGCACCAGCAATTAGCAGAACTGGTGCTGTAGGCCATGAATATTAAGAGACAGATTTGATCCCAGATTCTGCCAAAAAGCTCAGAGCCAAAGTACAGGATGAAGTGATGGCAGCAGCAGGCAGATTTCTGTTCCTGAGCTCCGAGGTCTTTCCCATATCAAAGGACAGTATAAATCCTACACCATCATCTCTGCTGGACTTGTACACCGCTGGCTTCATGACCATAAGCCATCTTGCAGGTTGGTTTTCCACTGGGGATGCCAAATATCACTTTGAGTGACATGAAGAAACTCCAGGGATGGCAGTAGGAGCTAACCCTGCTCCTTTACTGAGGTGCTGATTAGACTCTAATTTAGCCAAACCCTGTAATTTCATAAAGCAATGGCTCTTTTTCTCGCTGGCTTTTGCCTATTAATGGCAGGGTTTCATTCTAGGGATTTGAATAGCCTAGTAATTGCATTTCCCACTTCTCCCAGTCACATACAGTGGAGACTGGCATCCCAGAACAATGACCTTAAAATGTGTCCAGCAGCAGCCCAGTTCTAACAGGATTACATACCATTTTCCTTTGTGTGAGGTAATAGGGCTGAGATGAGAAAGATTTGTTTCTATTAGAGTAATGAGAGGAAATGATGGAGTCACAATTGGAGGGAACAGTATATTCATTCAGTTGCCTTTCATGGGCTTTTCGGAGTCTGCCTCTGTGGTGCTGAATAGGAAATCAGCAGAAAATCACCTCTCCTCCTCTGATGGGAAAAGTTCTACAGAAAACTTTAAGCATCAGGGGCCCGTCCGCTTTGGCAATGGACTTGGGAATAGCACTGGAGTGATGAAGCATTGTGGAAGACGTGCAGAGACCTGACCTGCTTTTAAGGAGACAGAGTTCTCTCAGGAAGAGGGAGTAGTCTTCTGGAAGGGCTTGGATGTGTGCTGAGAAGAAGGGCTAGGATCTGAAACATCTTTGGAAAGGTTGGGCAAGCTCTGTTCATATATTGCACACTTTCCAGTAGGGAGACTGCTGCTTAGATCAGGGTTAAAACATGATTAGTGCCACTGGCAAAGTGTTTACTTCATGACTGTGGACCAATGAAATTACAACTCAATATAGTTTATAGTTTGAACATCTGTGGACTCATTTCTAAAGTGCCTGCTAGATTAGTCACCATAACAGACTGGCTTCCTGGCACCGGTTAGTGGTAAGGAGACATGTGAACCATTGGCTACTTCTCCAGGCCAGCCTTCCTTGCATTTCTGGAGAAATTCCTTCTTGCCCCACTTGTGACTTACCAAAGTACTGAAATGGAAATGTGTGTTCTTGCCGGAAGAAGTCCTTGGTGCTTGTTGCTCCATTTTTATATGTGGGAGGCTGAGTGGATGGACAGATTTTGGACAGTTTGTTCAAACCAAACCTTCAAACATTTTTCTTCCTAGCTCACTGAGCTGCATAAGTATGCTGCACCCTCAGCAGCACATGCTTAAAGCCCAAAATCTGATTTCATTTACTTCTGGACATGTCTATCTCTGACTCTTCATGTCTCTTTACCTGAACTCTCTGTTTCTGTTGTACATGCATTTGTTCTTTGTCCTGTGAAGACTTGTTGAAAGATGTTGACACAAGGGAGCCATGAATATTATCCACTGCACAGCCACAGCATCACGTCCCTCTTTGACTCCCCATTGCTGTAGCCCAGGAGCATCTCTCCTCCCACTACAGCTCTCTCTTTGCCCCTGGATCACTCTAGGTCCTCTAAAAGTTAGATCTTCCTGAGAAATTCCCAAGATCTTGTTTGGGTTGTGATTGCCATGTTCCTTAAGGCTGAGGCCCATGAAGTTGTCAGGAACTGAACCACTCACCAAGTGGATGCTGCCTTTGGACATTACTGAAGTACCTTGATAAACAGGTGGACAGTGATGATTTTCCACCAGTATCCATCACTCTTTAAGCATTACAGTTAAACAACTGAGCTACTCAACGTTTTGTCCAGATTTGTGAAAGACTGACCTTGCCTGACAGGACAAATGCAAATCCAGTTCATGAAATGGGGAATTATAACTTCTGATTTAGGATTGCTGGCAGGATATTGCATATAGAATCTGGGGGTCAGTGCTTCGTCTCAGCCTGGAGCTGCTCCGTGGCTTTGGCTCAGGTGTGAAACATGATGATGATTCTAGTCTGTATCAAATGAGATCTATAACCTTCCACTTAAACAAGCCTAACAACTCTGCCTGATTGGCCCCCAGCTGGCAGTGTCAAGTGCATGTTCCTACAATTAGAGGACCATGGAGGCTAAATTCTTCTCTGATTCTCAATGAAGAAGACTCCAGGTCAATCTTAACAGGATGTGGACATGCCAGTGCAAAGCAAGCCCCTACACCCATGGTCTTGTGTACTCTATGGACAGATGACCATACACAGAGCTCATCAGTCTGACTTCTTTCACTTGCCCTAAAGTCTTCCACAGCACTGGTTTTGAAAACACACATAAGTTTGAGCAACATTTCTGCTTTGCTAGCACATCCTGTTTGTGCTTCTCATTTCTTTTCCTTATTGAGGTCACGGGCATGAAGAGAAGATTTTTTTTCTGCTTCTTAACAGCTCATCTACTTCTTATTCTTCCCTCCCCATAGACTTAATAATCCTGTTCCAGATAGTACCATTGGAGGTTGCGGGGATGCTGCAAACAGGCAGAGATGGGTCAGCAAAGTTCACATAAATATTCCCCCAGCTCACAGTTTTCAGTGTTTTGACTTCAGTCTGACACAAACATCTGGGGCAAGAGTAATGTCCAGATACAGATTTGAACTCTTCCTAAGCTGGGGAGGGAGCAGATTCCTCACTTTTTATGGGTATTTGGTACAGTGAGGAGTAGCAGCTTCAGTTGCTTTCCAGGAGCCTAAGTCCAGAATCACAAAGATGTTTAGTGAATGTAGATTTAGGGCAAATATGGAAACACTTGGAATTATAAGCAAAAAATATTTTAGAGCACATCCTTAACATCATAGTTACCAACCACCTTGGGAATATCTTGCAGGGAGGTATAGTTGGCAAACCTTCTGGTACTATGACCTGGGAGGAAAGGCTCTTTCTGGAAGCATCCAAAGAAACAGGAGTCAGTTTCAGATGCAGCATCTCAGTCCTGTAGAGGAGCTCCACCAGGACATTTTGGCACTCTCTCCCACACAGGCATTTCCCTGCTCCTCTCCAACAGCTGGTGCAGCTACTTTCAGGCAAGTGTGGAGAACATGAGGGCGGGGAATTAAAGTGAGGAATAGATTGGCTCTTCAACAGGAAAAAAGAAAAATTCTAGTGGAATCTGGAGTCTCCCTGTCACATTGGTTGCTTTGCTTCCCTCAAGTAACACCTTTCTTCAGGAAGGTGGAAGATGCTAGGAGCAAGACGCCGAAGAAAACACGCTTGAAGTATCCTATTTTGAAACTGCAAAGATGCCCATCAGACTCATTTTCTGAGAGCCTGAAGCTGTATCCAGCCATTGCCTGACCACATGTTCTTCCAGCTTTCTTTTCCCCCGTTGCTTCTATCACTTACCTGGGTCCTGCCCTAGAGGAATTTAGACTTGGATTCAAGTGCTCTTCTCCCACATATGCCAGTGCTTGCTATTTCTTGGGCCACGGTAATGTGTGTGAAAGAGGATCAATCATAGCCAACTTTACAGCTGTGGGAGCCACTTTCAACAGCTGTTGATATCAGTTAATGGCATTAATACCAGGCAATTCACTCTGGCTTGCAGATGATCCTCATGTTCTCTCTCCCATACTGCGAAGAATTCCTTGCCCATACCATGGCAACTTTTTGGTACCAGGGGAATGGAACATAAACACCTGCTCTACCCTGTGTTTCCTGTGTGATAATGCTACAGACATGCATGGGAAGAAACTATTCCTGCCTTGGAAATCATCCTGTATCTAGCACTAGGAAATGGGCACAGACGGTTGGTAAAATAATAGCAGATGGACTGTGGTGGAGCTCACACCATTCATCCTAATCCTCTGCTAATATCATCTGACCTGATCTGCATCAGTCAAGATGCACCCAAAATGGAGCCATTCCAGACCTTTTATACATTAAGGTGTGCTCTGTTGAACTTGATGGGTGGTTTCTGTGGACCCTGTGTCCACATGCTTGTTAATGGCTTACAAGGCAGAGACAGACAGGGCAAAGAGATGGAAAAAAGAGTCAAGGAGAAAGAAACGGAGACAGACTCATCCCAACAAATGTAACAGTGCTACTGTAAGAAAAATGGATGGCAAACATATACAGAGAAGAAGAATAACAGGAGAGAAGGATCAGGAAAAGCAGGAAGATAAAAAATAGTGTAAATGAAAGAAGGAACTGCAGGGAACAAGAACATATGAGCAGGAGATAAATGAGCAGGTCCCTTGGCTGGAATAATTCTGTTCATGCCAGCATTCTTTGGCAGTGACACAATGAGACTGTGGCCTTTTATTACACATTTTCTTGTAGTGTGATGTCAGTCCAAAGGCCTTTTGTCTTTTTGGTGCTCTGCAACACTAACTCACTCCTGTAAAGGTTCATCTTCTGGTCACCCCTATGGGACAGGCTCTGTGCTCAGATACACTAAGTTCTCCCTTTGGAAAAACGTCTCTGTGCACTAGAATTCCTTCTCCTGCATGTGGTCCTGGCAGGTTTTCATATGCCTCAGGAAGAACTGAAGAGTCTGAAACGCTGAAGAGGAGTACACTGTGCAGCTGCTCAGGCCACCCAGTTTGGGTTCTGCAAACAGAAGTAGATAGCTGAGGGAGTGCATGTAAAAAAGTTGGGAGGTATTTTGGACTGTCACCTTACCTGTTCGAAAACTGCAGAATAGCTGGAGACTACTCCATCTTCTGTGAGAAAACATCACCCTGAAGGAAAGTGTCATAAACAGGACCTGAGTTCAGCGAGATTTTTCTTATGAGACCGAGGAACCTAAGTCTGGCCATGTCACTTGGAAGTGTGTTCCACTAACTTTTAACCATCTCTGCTTGGCACTTTGGTTCTTTACACACACAGATTGTACCATCACCCCACTGGAAACGCTTTGCTTAGTGACTAGAGTTGTATGTCACCTTTATTGTGACCCACACTGGTATGGTGCTGCTTTCCTGTAAGCAGGTTATGATGCTGTTACTGTTGCCTGTGTATGTGGGTTGACTGCAGTCTCTCTCATTCCCTCTTTTGCAGGAAGAGGGAAGATGGGTATAGGCTACCCTGTGTATACACTGCTAGTGCTTTTTTCCACATGCCTTTGGAAGTGATTGGCAAAATATAACCAAGTCCTGTAATTTCCCAGAAAGCACTGATGTGAGAGTGGTAGGTCAAGGTGCACAAACCTGGATGGTGCAGAATGGTGTTGTGAAAAGTATCTCTGTGCTGTTACAACACAACTGGATCTGATAAGAATGTTACAGAATGTCCTAAAATAGCCGTATTAGGCTGGATCCTCCACTGAGGAAGGTGCAATCCACAGGAATAAAGCCATTTATAACAGCAGCCAGGATACTGCTCAACAACACAGTAGGATTGGTTGAGTCTAGGCAAACTTCATGTTTTTTTCTGATCTTGCCCCAAAAGTTCCATGTCTGAGAACAGAGAATAGGGGTAGGAATACTTTCCGTTCCTCATAGGTAAAAAAAGTCGAGGTACCCTAGGGAAACATGAGCTTGTGTGACCAAATGTGTAAATTGCTAAGTCATCCTCTTTTCCAAATGGGAATGAAAAAAGATAGAAAAAGAAATGGGGCCTCAGGGAAGAAATGTGACATGAAGTGGATCAGAGTGTAAGTGAAGCAGCAAAGAAAAAATAGGTTAAAAACTGGAAGAGTAGAGCTTTGTGCCTACTGCATAAGGCTGTGGGGGTGGTCACTACATTGGGGAAAGGAGGACAAAATGCTAACCATGCTGTTTCTATCTTGGTCTTCAGCCAAAGGGCACTGCAAGCCCCTAGATCTGAACACAGTGGCAAGGTTAAAATCTGGGTAATATCCAGTTTCCTAAAGCTGGTGAATGCTGTTTGGATTGTCTGTATTGAGGGGGATGGTGATTTGTGGCTTTGTTACACTTTATGTTGAGGAGAACCAGGCTTCCTTCTGCTTGGTTTGACACAAGCAGTGACCTTCTACTGGGCTGCAGTAATCACAAGAGATGAAATAGCTGAGATACTTGAGAATAGAAACAAAATTTATCTGAGTTACATCAAGATCTTCCTGTGAAGTGGCTCACTCGCTGCCTTCACGAATCAATTACCCTGATCCCTTAAGAAGGAACCCAGAGGTGCAGTCCAACCTAAAGTCCATCACAACAGGTGGAAAAAGAAAACTGCAGAAGCCCTTGCCTAGGTCTATAAATGCCAAGAGCTGTGTCCTTCACCCAGCTCACTGCTGGATTGGGAGAGCAATGGGCTGAGGAACATGCAAGCTTTCCTTGCCTTGTAGAGACTCTACTGCCTCCCAGCCCTGAATTCATCTCATTTTAGCAGTGAAATTCTATCTTCTGCATGATTGCACCGGCAGGCTTTTGTCAGCGAATTTGGTGATGTTCAAACCTGCCTCAGGGATGAGGAGCCAAGAGATCTGACTTGAAGTGGCAGAAAGACTGCTGCTGAGAAGCCAAGTTTCTCTTTCCCGGGGTGCTGAGCGGGCAGTTACACTAATGCAGGATGCCATCTGTTTTTTCCTTCTCTAAAAGGTCGTGTTTACCAAACATTGCAGAGGCAAGAGAGGTCTGGGGTTAAAATAAAAGTAATTGAACCCTGCAGAGCAGGGCCTCCTGTGCCTTCAGTGTCCACCTGGTGCTCTTCACACCTCAGTGAAATATAGGTGCCCTGTTTGAAGCAGCCACAAGTAACCCTGTCTGCAGTGACAGGCTGTGGGACCTGTGTCTAACCTGCAGAGACAGCACAGCAATCAGCCTGGGGTGCCAAGCCCTGAGGTGAGACAGGCAGCTCAGAAAGGGGCTCCACTTCCTAGGATGAGCCTTGTGCTCCTGCAGCTGATGAAACAGGAGGCATGGATGGGAAGAGGAAAGAGGGGTGTGCCAAAGAGGGGGCCCAAGTGCCATTCTGAGGTGTCACTTGGACACATGTAGGAACTATAAGAAAAAAACTATGACAGCCATGCACACCACCCAGCACAGCCAGCCTTGCACCACGAACACCACTTCTCATCAAGTGAGAGCTGCCTTAGCTATTCCAAGCCATCCTCTGGAGGCGCCTGTCTGTCCTCATGGAAAAGCAGAGATCTTAGTCCTCCGGTGGGTGAAATCCACCACGGATATCCAGGCCCTCAGACAGGCAGCCAGCCCAGTCTGACACCTGGACAATCATCTTTGCACCAGGAGGGCGTGGGGTGCTTCAGAAACGTCTGGTTCCTGTAGCGCTGTTCCGTAGCAAAAGGCACAGCAACACAACAATGTAGGAATTACACTGCACACGGGGATCAAGTTTAAAGACTGAATCTGAAATGAAGGCCCTGACTTTGGCATGTTGGTCCCTGTGGGACAGGAGGCTCTTGCTAGTATTATTACATTCTCTGTCTGCTTAATGTACCTCTCACTGAAACCACTTCAAGTGACGCTGAAAAGATGTTGCCTGGTTCAGTCTGTGCTAAAGGATGTTAAATTTAATTGATTTCCAATATATTTACTGTACAATTCTGTCAAATCTATTTTACAGGTGTGTGTTCCAGATCTTTTATGAAACAAGTAATATATTCTGGAATGGGTAATGAGCTTGGCTAATTACCATTAATTCCTCTTGGGCAAAACTAGTGTGAGTAGATGGCTTAATGCCACTGCTTTGCAAGGTGTTATGTGAATGTAGACAAAATCAGGATCTTGTTCCTATATTTGTCTTTCTTGGGGGAGACTGTCTGAGAAAGCTGCAGCTTAGCTGGCAGGGGATGATTTGCCAAGATCAAGTTCCAAGTTCCCTGCCTTTCTGGCAGGAGAGACTTTTGCCTTCCATCAGTTTCAGCAGGCTCCCAGAGAGCATTGCCTCCAAATCACCCTAAAACCTGAACTTATAAGCAAATCAGAAACAATTCTTTTGCACTCAGGCCCCCTGCATGTCATAAATCTCTGAACCTTGAAAAGATCCTATAATATATTACCAAGCCTGTCTCAGCCTTTTTTTTTTTTTTTCATTGAATTCGGATGAACCCATTCACCATATGTCATGGGTGTCCTTAGGGAATACTGAAATGAAATAAACTGAAAAGGCACTTTGGACCCTGCTAAGTCAGCAGTTGATTTTTTTTTCCTGGGCAGGGAAGCTCAGGAAAGATGGAGGGAGCACAGGTTCTTGCAGGCTTGGGATCTGGACTCCATTCTACTGGCATTAGCTAGTGAACTCTTTTTCTAATTCTCTATATGGCACTTTATAGGGTTTTTTAATTCTGACATCTCTGAAGCTTTGAAGTCTCATATAAGTCTAACGCCATGAGAGGCAATAATCAGGCCATTAATCACTTACAGCAATTTAAGAACAGTATATGTACAGCAATCAACCAATCCTCATAAGGAGCCCTGTGAAATGGATGCATAAATTTTTGTGGTCTTTCACAACTAGTCCATGTAGTCTTTGCCTCAGTTACAGGTCACAATCCTGCTCACTGACCTTGAATACCATGAAGAAGGCATTTGGTAAGTTATACATGGGAAACAGAAATATGGTCTTCTCCTGGAGTGACACAGGGACACAAACGAGAGCTGAGATAAGCCTCTGCAGTACTTTTGTAACACCTCACAGTCATAGCTTCCTTCTGTATGATTAGCTAGACCTTTTTGCATAACCATTGTACCTGGAAACAGGGCATCTGAACATTCTCTTCTTCAGTGACTGGTTTCTTAAACCACTCACCAAATCCAGAGGTGCCACTGCTATTTTTTGTTACTCTGTTATTGCTCTTATTTATCTGCAAAATCTTTTCTTCTTGGAAAAGGAGAGAAGGTGCAAAGAGATGAGTTTTGTGTGGTGACCACATGGGAGCTCTGTAGCTCTGGAGTGATCAGTGAGAAAGCTCAGTTTTAATTTCTTACAGAACGAACATTATTGTCCTTGAGAAGAGTAGCTCTTTTGGCCCTTTAGCCGTGTTTAGTCACTCAGCCACCCTGCAAACACTCTTCTGAGAGCTCTGAAAATTACTCTTAGACCATGAACTGATTCTGGTATTTGACAGTGGTGCAATGGAATATAATGTCTGGAGCATCCAGCTTGTGTGTTCCTGCCTGCAGGTCTGCCTTGAAATTGGCTTGAAATGTCTGAGGGGAAGGGGCTGCGTGTTGTTTCTCAAGTCATGAAGTATGGGAATGTCTAAGCCTGACAGTCAAGATCCAGCAGATAACCAGGGTTCATCTCCACAGCTGTCAATTAGAAGCACAGATCCTTGCCCAGCTGGAAACGTGTATTTCCAGCAGCAGGGAGGGGATGAGGAGTGTGCAAGGAAGTGCAACACCCTGATGCTGTGGCAAGTGCAAAGCAGTCATATCTCTCCCAGGACAGACAGTGACACAACAGCTCTGTGCAGACACGGGGAGCAGATACTGCTAGAAATGGGCATATGGGCTTCTCTGGCTTGATAATTTACTGTCACTGATTTGGTCTTTACACTTCTGAAACAGCAGGGAGGGAGAAAAAAGAGAGTAATAAAAAACCCTCACCATAATACCATTTCTCCTCTATCCTCTCCCTTCATCCTTCCCTTACTCCAATCCTTATATAAAATCTTCCTGAGAAACCTGCACATAAAAGCTAAGTGTCGGAAGTCTTATTTACTTGTGCTAAATAAAAATATTTACGGGTGCCGAATTGTCTCAGTGAGAGCTTTTTCACCATCCCGCTTTCTTGAAACAAGCACTGGGATTCAGCTCACAACCCTGATATCCCTGTTTTGAAATGCTAGACTGGGGATAGTATTTTATATAAGCCTTGAGTCAGATTGTCTGTAGTCACCATTTCTATTGACAAACCTGGCTGTGTCTGCAGCAGGCGTATACAAGTCAGCAGTGCAAAAGAACAGGACATACCTGAAACATGAGAGACATTTTTCACAGCAGATGGAATCTATCTGTAATAGTGACTAGGCTTGTTGTTATGGGTCATAAAAGTCACGTAGGAACACCGAGGAAGAAGAGAACAGCTGAATTTGTAGTCTTCCTTTTTATCTGATTGCAAATGATTTACAGTAATATTGCAACTTTGAATCAAACAGAATTCAAAGAAATTACAAACCTTCCCTACCTGATTGCAGGACTGTAAAAGCTGTGAATAATGGTGGCGTATGATACTTGAGGACAGCAAGTAAAGAACACTGATTACAGCTGAAACTGCAGGGGTGATGCTGGGATTCAGAACTAAATTGACCTAGTTGGAGTTTGGCCGGGGCTTTGGGATTCACACCTTAGACTCTGCGTGGGGCTTTTAATTATTACAAGTGGTTAGACCAATTTTCTCATCCAAGAAACAGAATGTGCAATAGCTCCATTCCCTTTCTTCATCCCCCAGCCAGGGAGTCTGATTGCTTACTGGCCAAGGGAAAGCAAGTGAATCCCCCTAATTTGCTTAATAACATTTTTTTTCCTCAGAGATCTTTCATGCTATACTTTCTATCCTTGCTTTATCTATGATATCTATCTATCCTTAACTTTCTTTACTGTTTGTTACTGTGATTATAATATCACTTTCTTTTGTTAACAAAACCTGTGTCCTACCAATGCAAATCAAAGGTGTCACTTGGGACAGAGGGAAAATGTCAGGATTGTTAAATTTTGATTTATTTCACTGTAGCATCAATTCTGATCTTTAGCAGTGTATTTTATTTCTTATTTGGGGCTTCATCAGTCATCGCTACTGGAGAAGAATAGGCCTTCCCAAAACAGTTCATCAGAAACAGGTTCAAGATGGGAGTAAACCTGGGAGGAATACAGGTTTGGTAAGTGGAACCATAGGGCTGTAATAGTAACATTGAGATTGCTAAGCAAAATCAGTCTTTACCCCTTTTTTCCACTGCTTATAAGTCACTGAAGTTTACTGCTGAAGCTGAAATTTCCCAGGTTTGTTCAAAGGTGAAGTAGGTCTGCCTTTTTTCTTTCCCCAAATTTTTTTCACACTAAAAAAACTTAAAAATGGTTCAGGCATTTTTTATCACTTTTTTCCCCACAACAGAACATGTAGAAACTATTCCTATTTCAGCAAGAGTGTTTGCTTTCGCATTCTGGACAGCACAACAGCCAAACCAGCTGTTTAAAAGGGGTTAAAAGTTTATATTTAGCATGAAAACATCTAGCTGAAAAATGCCTTTGAGTGCTCCAGTGGAATCTGATTTTGATTTGACCGAATTTTGACCCTGAGGAAATTCCACAGTCTTTTCTGTACGGCTGTATCCACTGGGCTCGGAGCACGCATAGAGGAGGGAGGCAAGGTTAATGTGTATGTGTGCTTAGCTGATGTCCTTACCCCAGCACAGGGTCTTTAGGGGCCTCAGTAATGCCCTGGGAGAGCAGTGCTGAGGCTGGTGGTGCTTCTCACACACCTGTGGCTGAATAGTCCTTGCAGTCTTAGGCCCTCCTGTGTCTTGAGGAATAACCTAAATGCCTAACGAGGTTAAAGGAGGCTTCTTGAGCATTTTGGATTGTTCCAACACCCTGTGCCTCACTGGCCAGGGTCAGAATTGGGTCTGGTGAGGGTACCTAGGGTCAGACACTGCCCAGTCATCAGGAGGTCCATGGTGATGAGGCAGGTCCAAGGGTTAGTTAGGGAGTCAGTCTTCAGGGTCCAGGTCAAGTGGTCCATGGGCACATAAAGGGGAAAGCTGTGTCAGGGCTGGAGACCAGCACTCTTACAGTGTTGCTAGGGTAGTGATTGATGGCTCCAGGCTGGGGAGAGAGTCTGGGGAACCTTCATGTCTGGAAATATTTAAGAGCTGCCTAGGAAAAGGCCAAGATCAACCTTATCTGTCACTGAAAACGGCCCTTCTTTGAGCAGGGAGTTGGAGGAGAGACCTCCAGCCTTCCCTCCCAGCCTAGGTCAGTCTGTGATTCTACAAAGCCTGCTAGTTTTACTTCTGTATTAGCAGAGGATGCAGGATATCCTGTCAACTGTGAATGTTGCTCACTCAGGCTCTACACTGTGCGTGACAGAAAACCAGGCAGAGAGAGGCACCCACCAGAGGTGACGTCCTCCTTACAGAGCAGGGGGACTGAGTGCTGCAAACCCTTACACACACTCCATGTTCTGCCCAGAGCAGCCAGCGGAGTCCTCAGAAAAGCGGAGCTAAGCATATGTGCCAGTGTTTAGAGGACCATCATGTCAGGGAATATTTGCTGGCGTTTAGAGTCCATTCAGGCTCCAAGGGAAGGCGAGCTCTCTGTCCGACTGCCTCGGGCCCTGACCTGCCCTGGAGAAGGTCTGCATAGCACACTGGGCACTGTGGCCTTGACTCAGCAGAGCAATTTGGAGTGTGTGTCTTGCTGAATGAGAGCTTATGCACCTAGCTGAAATTGCTTTACAGGGCACAGTCCAGTTCCCACTGAAATACTTGGGACGCTTTTGCCATGCACTTCAATGAAAATGTGATCAAATCTATGTCCCCTGGTCATCCCTTAGGCTGAGGATAAAAATTGCTGCTCTGCTGGTTAAAATCAGAATGGATAGAACAGGGGCTGCCGATAAAAGTGTTACAGTGAGATTTGTAAGGGAGTAGTCCTTTAGTAAGATTTCCTGCAATGTGGATGGACATAGAACAGAAAGAGTTAAAATTAAGAGTTAAAAATATCCTTAGGTGTAGGAAAAAGTATAGCATCAAGAATAGAACAATGCAAACTTTTATAAGGTGTTCAACCTAAAAAAACAGTTTTATGCCTCATTTTAATGTATCTCCTGACTGATGAGTATGCAAAGACGTCATTTTAATATGCTTTGACAAAGTTGGTTATATAGCATTTATGTAAGAGACTGGTTTCTTCTGTGAATTTATTTTTTTAAGTCTAACTAGTGACTACAGGCATACGTATAAAAGAAGAAACTTTCTAAATTTAAATCCTTCATCTTTCTTAATTCTGAAGTTGTGGTAGTGTCTGGCTCATCAGACTTGGAGCCCTCTTAGAAACCGGGAATATTTCTAAATTTGATTGTTAATCTTTTGAACAGAAAAGCTGACATTGGAGAGAATAAACTTCCTTTTAAAGTACTAGTAAGTGTGCAAAAGTGCTCTGAGGCTTAGGAGGCAAAGTCTATTTACAGCTAGAAGATTTGGACTCTTAAGGGCTTACAGCACTTTTGAAAATGAGACTTAAATGCCTCTAAGTAATTTGGGCACTACAGAAAATCATATCTAATTTCTCTCTTTTTGCTCTGACATCAACACCAATCATAAAATAATTTATTATCTAGTTGATAGCAGAACTGGTTTTATGTGGAGCAAATCCAAGAGAAAGAAATATGATTCAGAAGTGAATTAAATAATTTAATAGCTTTTAAATATGGGAGGCAGTACACATCCTTGGTTTCAGTGAAATTAAATGCATTGGTTCCATAGTAATTGTTTCCAAACTGGATGTTGTTCCCAGCTAAGTGCTCATCCCTTGGAAACCAGTGGAACTGTGTCTGATGGACATGGTGCAGTAGCAGCCAGAGTCCATGTAGGCTTGAACGCTCTTGGAAATCATAAATTATTCCTCTGTAGCCACAGGAAGGACGCTAAGGCAACAATGAACAAACACTCTCATGGTTCAAACAGAACCCCAGAATAACAAAAGCTTGTTTGAAATCGGATGATTTTGGAATGTACTTGGCAAGAGGGGTTAAGTACAGTCTTCCTCATCACTTCAATGGATCAGACATATGCTAATCCCATCCTGCCTGGAGCAAGACTTCAGCTCTCTTAAGAGTGCACTGTTGTCAGGCCCTGGTTTCACACAACCGCTGCTGTGGCTGACAGGAGAAAAGAGAACTTTCCTTTCTGCACAAGATCTCAGTGGCACAGCAATTTGTGGGTCAGAAAGAGGTGGCTTCTTTCATGGAAGCTCTGCAGTCTGCTATGGCTGTATTGGAGACACTCTTTAAGGGGTCAGGATCTCAGAGCTGGCTGGCTCTGCTGCCTCTTTTTATTCTCGGCTTTCCAAGAGTTTCTCTGGAAACTGCAACATTCAGCTGCCCCTGCCCCATTTCCCACATGCCCTTAGAAACTCCAAGGGAGAACTGGTTCCTTGAGATCCAGGCTCCATGCCAGATGGGACTCGGGATGTGCAGAGAGATGCTGAGCAATAGGCAACAAGTGCACAGGGGTGATCGGCAGCTGCTCCAGAGGGCAGGAGAGGTGTTCATAGGCCATTATGCCCTCCTTGGCTCCCCACCTCCTCCAGCTGCAGCACCTGGAGCAGAGGCAGCTAGGCAGCTCCTGGAGTCACAGGACTGGTTCATAAAGGGGCGCCTGCCCTTAGAGAGGGAGGCATCAGAGCTTTGGCTGGATCAGCCTCCAGTCCTGACCCATCACTGGAGGAGACCCCTGACAATTAAAATGCAGCTCAGGGAACAAGTATAGAGAACAACAATAAACATGATCATAAATCAAATATAATATAAACAAATAAAAAAAGCGAAACGTTGCGTTTTGTTCACAGTGACGATCCCAGCGGTTCCACAAGCAAGAAAGCCGGGTGTGAAACGGAGGATCCGAAGGAGGCCGGCAGACAGAGTGGCCAGGAAGGCAGGTCCGACACCCTGACGCTAAAAGCCCAGCATGCGGAGCTCCAAGAAGAGCAGGCAGCGGGGTGTTCCCCTCTGGTGCAGAAGGCGAGCCTCCACCACACGGGCTCCCCAGTGAGAGTGCAGCGCAGCAAAGGGACGGCCTCGTGTTCCCATGCAGCTGCCTCCGATTATGAGCTCTCCCTTGACCTAAAGAATAAACAGGTACCAAGGCTTCCTCCTCAGGCTATGGGAGAAGGGGATGGGGCGGGTGGGACTGCATTTGCACTGTGGTGGGATGACTTTCAGCAAATACTTCAGCCTTTTTTTCACCTTGAGCTTTTGCCCTGCCTACCTAGCCCTTTGGCTACGTGGGGCTGATGGAGGAAGCAGCTTCCCCACCTCTGACTGAGTCACACCTTCACCCAAACCTGCCGGTGTCTGCTCCTCGTTGCCTGGATTCTGTGGTCCAAAATGGACCTCGAACCCCAGTTGTGAGTGTAGGCTTAGAGATGGGTTGCAGGCAGCCAAGAGCAGCAGCATCCAGAGGTAGTGCCTTGCTCACAAGCATACAGTGCCTGTGGGGCTCCCAGCAGCTGGTTGTTCCAGACGACCTCCCACGTGGAAGAGTCTCTGAGAACCATCTAGCCATCTTGGATCACGCAGAGCAGGCCCCCAGCACACTTCTGCATTGGCATGAGCTTTCAAGAGGAAGTGGGGTTTACTCAGTGAGTGTCCTGCACAGTATTTACCATGATGTTTGTGCACTGCTGCCACCACTGCCCTCAGTCCAGAGGAGGATGCTGAAGAGAGGCAGGTTTACCAGGGTGAGAGAAAATGATTCAGTCCTAGAAGTTGCAAGCCTTGCCTTCTGTGCCTGAGGCTCCAGCCTAGCTCCAGAACACAAGCATGCCTGTCTCTAGATGCATCTCTGGATGGACTCCCAGCAGGGGACAGTGGGACACGGGTTAACAGTAGCTGGCCTCCTCCCTCACAGGTAATGAGGTGGAATGTGCCCCCTCCCTCCACGTCTCTGCAGATTACAGTCCAGGAGAGCTGTTGTGCAAAACAGAACCTAAAGCATAATTTCTGTCTTTTCCCTGGGAAGGCAGCTCAGCCAGAGGCTGTAGGATATGCAGACCCTGAGGTGAGGAGGACAAGCAAACACTACTGACAGTGTCCAGATTATGTTCAGTGGGAGAATTCCGTGGGAACTGTGCTGTTGCAGCTGAAGGGTCTCAGCTAATGAGGTTTCCACAGAAGAAGCTGCTACTTCTGGGACATCTCTCTACCACTTCCCTCAAGGCACTGATTCTGTCCCTAAACATACATGTCAGATCAATGACCCAATAGATTTCTGAGCAAAAGAGACACCTTGGCTCTCTAGCTCTGTCTTTCTCAAAATACTGCTTACTCAACTCAGACAGAATCCTTGCTTCACACCAGGAAAAAACAAGAGAGACTAATTAACTGGCTTCACAAACTAATGTGACATATCCTCAGGGTGGGCCACATCTTGACTGCTATATATGGGCTTAGCCTCCTCGTTGTCCTAGAGCTGCTCTGGCTTGTCCTGGGGAGTGTCTGTCCTGTGTTATTTTGGCTCTAAGGTTATGTTGCCATATCATTGTTCTTGCAGCAGAGGCCAAACCTGCCCTGGATGCATGTGAACAAGAGATACGTGTTTAGCTGATTGTTCATAATGTCTGGTGCCCGCAGAACCGACCTTGCAGGGGCTGAGCCTATCTCCTTGGTGAAACCACTTTACCCCAGCGAAGGGGCCTTACAATTTGTGCACCCCTCCAGACTCATGGATGTCCTCAGTGAATTGCCTCCAGCTCTGGAAGGGGGGATTTTCAGGCAGTGTAGTGTACTAATTCTTCCACTTTTGCACTGTAGTATGTGTCTTTATAGGTATTCCTATCAATTTGCTCGTCAGGTAGTTCTCTTAAATGGCAATAATGGTGATAGGACCTGCACAGTGCTGTCCCAGTAGGACCCTACTTATAGCAGAACTTGTGATACAGGAATAGAACTTACAGTAAGAGAAACAGGTGGAAGGAGACATTTTTAGTCTCACTGCACAACTGAAGTCACATTTACCTTTTGAGAGATGACTGAGTGCTAGTAAGGCAGGAGGGTAAAGTACAGCTTCCTCTGCAGGGCTTGGACCAGTCATTGCACCTCAGCATCATCCTGGAGAGTTGGTGAGTGGCTTCATGGCTCTCCTTGCTCCCTATCCCAAGAAAGAGAGAATTCTGATAGCGAGCAGAGAAGAAGCACTCTATGCTGGGAGTTTGGAACAGAGACTCAAGTACTAAAGTTTCCCTGGTCTTAGACTCTCTTGTAATGTTGGGAAAATGCAGGGGATCACAGGAAAGAGGAGCATGCTTTCAGTCACACATACTCTTGGGCTGTGCTGAAGGGGAGCAGGTGTCCCATGGATGAAGGAAAACACCCCGTTAACAAATATCCCTTATAGCAATGTCCTTCCCTTGTGAGGGGCTGGAGGGATGGAGAAGCATTAAGAATGAGTAATAGAGAACATGTATGCTTTTGTATGTCTTTCTTTTTCTGATTTTTTTACAATGCATGCATTGCCTTGAGTGACTCAGATTCTGTCCCTGAGCCTGATCCTTTTCTGGTTATAACATGGTGGCGCATCACCATGCTCAGTGGCAACCTGGGTGGAAAACCAGTGCTAACTGATAATAAGAACAGGCCGTGATCTCTCCTGGCAGATTTATGAATTTATGTCTATGGGCAACAAAGCCACGGGGCGTGCACCTCAAATGTTTGGCCATCTCCAGGCCTGCACTTTGGCTTGCCTTAGGCTGACCTTGTTAAATCTCCCTTCATGTGCAATCCCTCATGGCAGTGGATATTTCACAGCCATTTCTAATTCAGCCACAAGGCCTGAATTGCTCAGAATGAGTGTTCATATTGAGGCCCAGAAATGTATTAAGCTAATTATTCTTTGAAATCCCCCTGATCCCCCTCCTGCTTTTCCCTTCCTTTGGCGCCGGCTGTCGGATCATTCCCCAGAGAAGAGTAGCTTTAAGTAGGCAATTACTTGTGATTCATAGGGTTTATTAGGAGCGAGAGAAGGCCAGTCAGGCCTGGCCTTCTCTCAGATGGGAAGAGAAGGTTCCTCCAGCCATCCAGACATACATCTCCATTACCCGTGACTGTTGTGGTACTAACAGATGCCCTTTCCTCCTCTGGAGAGGAAGAACACAGGCTACAGCTGTGTGAAATCCTTAATTCCTTTGGACTGTCAGTTAGCTCGACCTGACAGCAAATGAGTACGTCTCAGACATCAACAAGCAGTAAACGGCTGGGCTACAGCAAAGAAAAAGAGACAGAGACCCACTGCTACCAAACAAGGGTGGGGAGGGCACTTCTCTCTATGTGGGGGGCTGCATCTGGCTCTGCCAGTCTTCTCAAGCATCTCCTGGAACAGTCCCTGTCCCTGTTATCCCGGCTGAAAGATATTGTAGGATTCCCCTTGCTTTGGACAGTGCCAGTTGGCAGGGGACCACATGCAGAACCCATTCTTTCACCCCTGGTGTGAGCCAGAAAACAGACTAGTTGGGGAGTCCTCTCACTTTAGATCTTGTTCTGCTCCTTAATGTCTTAGTCCTTTGGGAGGACTGAGATTATGGACTGCAAAAAGCTGGTGATGTTTTTTATCAAGGTACTGACACCTTGCTCTGTTCCTTTAGATTTTTAGAAGGATCTCTCTTCACTAGTTATTAAAGTCTGACATTTTTGGAACTGTCCTTGCATGAGATAAACTGGGCTTTTACTTCAGATCAGCAATGACATCTTGTCTTGGCCTCTAATAAGATCGGGGCATATGAATTTCATGTTTTCAGAACGGCTGTCACCTCCTTGGAAACCTCAGATAATTGTAAGGCTCTTGCTTCTGCTTTATTTTGCCTTTTACTGCTATTCTGTCCCTCCCGTTTGTTCCTCTTTCCCTCCTAACACAATTAGCTCTACATTTTCATTAACCAGATCATTATTTTAAGTGCTCACGGTCAGTTGTCAGTAATAACTGTCTGGGTTGGGCCTTTGCAGGTTATTGGTTTAATTTACATTTGTCTGCATGAGCCTTCCTCCTGAAGGAAAGGGCAAAGGGATAGTTCAGTCTCTTTCCAGGCAGGCCAACTTTAAAGATGTGTCAGGAGTGCTGGTTTTATGGTGGGATTTAAGATCTCCTTGTTTATTCAAAAGGCCTGCTGCCAGGTCTTGTGATAAATGACACTGAATCCATGATTATTGTGGGGGTGATCTTTAGCATCATTTATGCAGATCCTTTCTGGGAGGGCAGCAGTGAAAGTATTAGGCAAATGTTCTTTAAATTAGGGATAAGCAGAGCTCTGAGCCCGCTGCCTCTACAACTGCAGTGGCCAACCCCATCGCTAAGAAAATTGCCGGTATTTCTCAGTGCTGGTCTTTGATGTTTGCCTTGGACAGACTGTGAGCTCAAGGGCAAGGCAGACAGAAAACAGAAGCCAACCTGATGTCTGAGCACAAGGCGAAGGTCCCTGCTTCATGTCCAGAGAGGGAAACATGAAAGGATGTGCTCCCCATCCCACTCTTTTCCATAAATGTCAGCCTGCCAGTACTTGCTCCACAGCCAGGATACCAGTGCAGGCACAAAATGGCTGGGCTTATGCTGTTCCTCTCTGTCTGTCATCTCCCAAGGTCACATTATCTTCCTCTGCTTCCAGAGAAGAAAGTATTGGAAAGATTCCAGAGGTCATTTACACCTCTCATAGCTGTCAGGCCAGGCCTTCACGTGTACCAACATCACTCACTGATGGTTTTATCTGTAACTTTACGTCATGT
Source organism: Pachycephala philippinensis (assembly GCA_013397055.1). Taxonomy (NCBI): domain Eukaryota; kingdom Metazoa; phylum Chordata; class Aves; order Passeriformes; genus Pachycephala; species Pachycephala philippinensis. The sequence goes on along the minus strand of VWZT01005779.1, from coordinate 1,760,743 downwards.
TTTGAAAAAGAAGAAGGAAGCAGGTGACATGACATGACTCTGTGAGCTGAGGCTCATGCCTCAGTCTCACTTTGACTGTGAAACTGATTTGCACTTAGACCTTGTGTGAGCTCAGTTCTTCAAACTGTGAGTGCTGGGCCAACAAGGCACGGTGAGGGACAGGTGGTATGTCTGGGGATGAGGATGCAGTCAGTGAAACTCGTCCTGTGGTTCTGCTAATGAGTTCCTACTCACCACATGACTGATGCAGAGAATCCTCTGCTATTTCAGGACTGACTTACCCAGCACTTTCAGTCCTGCCCTTCATCTTTTTTTTGTTTTTCCACGTGTACACACACTTATTAACACTACAGTCTGCACCTGCACTCTGCCCTGTGAAGTGCCAATGATGTAGAGTTTAGCTCATAGTTCAGCCTAAACCTCAGTGAAGGTAGTTTGCGTTCCTTCTTTTTTTATTTCAACCCCATCTTCCACCGTCATCTTCACACTGTCCCCCTTGTCCTCTGTCAGTCACTCATTGGAACCAAATCATCTGTCATTCTCCTGGAACTTGTTAGTGGAAACCTCGCTGCAGGGGAAGAATGGGGAGATTACCAGGAAGTTTAAATTCTAGACTACAAGAATGACCATACATACCTGCTTTGCTGAAGCCAGTTGAGATGGTACTTAGCTGTGTGTCGATGTATTTACATGTGTTTGTTGTTACCAGCTCAGGTAAATCCTCCTTCTACTTGTTTGTAATATCTTGTCTCAACATTTAAAATTCAGATTTTTTTACTTTTCAAAACTGAGAGTCTTTCTTTTTCTGAGTATTTTTCTTTTCATTGCTGGCTGACACCTGAAAAACTCAGATATCAAAAAGGAAGACACTTCGGGATTCAGAGTGCTTTTTAAGAGACACAAACTCAGAACAAACCCAGCCTCCACTAACTTATATGGAAGTTGATGTTTCTCACTAACTGCTACATCAAGCCAACATTCTCTGCATTTAAAAATTAAATTTTCTTCCCTTTTTATGAATGATTTCTCCTTTCCCTGAGAGTATTTCCTAAGGTTGCTAAGGAGGGGAGAAGCATTAGTAACACTCTGAGACAAGAGATAATGCTTGACATTACCAGAGCACCACTGAGCAGGAAGACATGTTGCTGGAACATTGTATTTGCAGTGATGAGCTTGTCCTAAAGGGCATCAGAAGTGAGTCTGCAAGGGAAAGGCACCTGCAGGCTCCAGCTTTTATGACTGGCGCTCTAGCAAGAGGCATGATCCCGTTACAGCTGTGAGGAAGCTCATGGTGCTGATGACTTAGCCAGTCATGCCCAAAGGGGAACCTTCTGTTGAAATCGGGGGCACGGCATTGCAGGGAAAAGCTAACTCAGCGTCAGAAGTTCCTTTGACAGTAACTGAAGACTAATCAGTGTAGGAACTGGGGCAAAAAGAAGCCATCAGGAGGCAATTAGAAAAACTAACATACCTGTTCTCTGTTTTTCAGATCGAAATGCTAGAGCACAAATACGGCGGCCACCTGGTGTCTCGCAGGGCAGCTTGCACCATCCAGACCGCGTTCCGGCAGTACCAGCTCAGCAAGAACTTCGAGAAGATCCGCAACTCCCTGCTGGAGAGCCGCATGCCACGCCGCATCTCCCTGAGGAAAGTCCGCGTCCAGAACTCGGAGAGCTTCTCCGCGGAGAAAGCCCTGGTGGAGGGGTACAACTTCGTGGGCATCCCACTGGTGAGGTCCCCGTCCTTGCCAGCCACCATCAGTGGGGCACTGACCGAGCTGGAGGACTCCTTCACGGAACAAGTTCAGTCCCTGGCCAAATCCATCGATGATGCCCTCAGCACCTGGAGCCTGAAGACCATGTGCTCCCTGCAAGATGGGGGCTCATACCAGATCAGGGAGACCTTCAGCGCTAGCTCCATGCAGCCAAACCAAGACTTAGAAGCTGAGCTGCAGGATCAGGAAAAGGAGGAAGGTCTCCTGCCAGATACTCTACCCAAGAGCAGCAGCACTCTCATGATGGCTTTTCGAGATGTCACAGTTCAGATCGACAACAAGAACATCTCTGTCTCATCATCTACCTCGGTGTCTATGGCAAACTGTCTCAGCAGCAACGACCAGGCTGGGCTCTCTCAGGCTACCAAGGCTGAAGAAAGTCCAGGAGAAGGGGAGGGAGAAGCCAGTGAACCACCGTCTGCCCCAGAGAGCTTACCTGAGACCAGCCACACTTTCACCGAGGTGGATGTCAGTACCAATGGCACAGGGGACAGCAGCGCCGAGCCGGATCAGATGGCGGTGCAGAAGCTCCAGTTTGACGCAAGCAATGAGGTGGGGCAAAGCAAAGGCTCCGAGTCTGAGAATGCAGACAACTCAGAGCAGCTGAGCAGCAGCAGCACCTCCACTTCAGCCAAGTCAGCCTCTGAGGTGTCCTCAAAGGAAGCCCTGCAGGCCATGATCCTCAGCCTCCCGAGGTACCACTGCGAGAACCCAGCCAGCTGCAAGTCCCCCACACTTTCCACAGACACCATGAGGAAACGCCTTTACCGCATTGGACTGAACCTCTTTAATATGTAAGTGAGTCTTCCTCTGCTTCCCGGCCTGTGTTATGCCTCACAGAGACAGATGATGGCAGGCTCTTGGTCTAGATCTGTATCCAGGGAAGTTCGTTGGTATTCAAGAGCATGACCATCTGGGTATGCAATGCACAGCACAAGTTGGCTTCCCAGAAGCTCTTTCCCTAGATTCTCCCAAGTACTGTCCTTCTCTTCTGCCTAACGGAGGAACAAGCCCACTGTCCCATGAGCAGTGTCCACGCTCTCAGAATTCACTGAACCTTCAGTTCCAGTTGCTGTCCATTTGGCATCCACCAGATGAGCCTGGGATCACTCTGGTTCACTCTGTTGCAAAGGAACAAACATAGCTGGGACTGTAAACCCAGCCCTGGTTACTTAACCTAGGGCAATTCCAAGTAAAGAGACAGAGAGACAGAGGTGGAGCTGAGCTTAGCTAGCCCAGTATGAGTCATAATGACAAAATTACATCTCTGGCTGTCATTTTCCTTCAGATACTTGGGTAGATTTTCACCTGACAGACCCGGTTTAGTCGCCTGTCTCTCACATATCTGAGTTTGATATCCTATGAGAAGGCTGTAGGTGTGAAAGCAAAAGCAGAGCAGAGGTTGCCATCAGAAGAGGGTATGTCACAGGGTCACACGTGGATTGGCAGGAAGCAGCTGAGCTCCTTTAAGGAGCTTTAGATTTGCTCATTGCCTTTTGATGAGACTTTTCTCATCTAAGCAAGCCATGAGAAATACTGGGTTTTGCTTTATCATCACACTCTCATATCTCTGTCTTTGTTTCCATTTGAGTCCCCTAATAATGAGGATGTAATGTACCCATACTAGGAGAACACTTTTCCACACGTTAGCGTGGGCATTTTAGTCAAAGCAAGGACTGATCATTATGCAGTCCTAGGCAGCAGTTTTTCATAGACAAAGGGGCAATGCACAGGATTTATATATGTGTATCATGGAGGCTGTGGGCTCCAGGAGGAAGGACTCAGGAAGAGAGGTTTTTAGGGTTGGTTTCAGAGCACATCCTAAAGGGAAGTGATGTTAGGTCAGACAGATTTGGGACTCTTACAGAACTGAGAAGGACATATTTCCAGTTCTGAGATCAGATTGGAGGACAGGAGTGAGGAAACTAACCTGTTAGCTCTGGGGAATGACGCCTTTCTTCATTCTCTGAGCAGTATCTAGGGGACACGGGGTTCCCTTCGTGACTTCGTATCCAAGGGGCTGGGAAGGCCATTAGGCTTTCTGCAGTTATTTGGTTGTTGCTTTCCCTGCCTGTTTCCAGGGAGAAGCCAGTTTACTATTGTGGGGTTTGGGATGTGGGCACTGATCCATAGGGCATGGAGCTGAGGCTGTGTGTGCCCACATCCTTTCTCCTGGCTTTCCCTGGAGCAGGAGCTGAAAGCCTGCAGTTTCTAGTGGCATCTGCCACAGCCTATCTGGCCTTGCCTTGCATTTTTGGAAGGCAGTGCTCTGGCTCGGAGCAGGCCCCTGGAAACACATCGATGCGGTGGCACTTTCCCCATCCCTGCTGCACCGTGAGGGGGTGAAATCCCTGGAATGGCAAGTGCTTCATTATGCAGCACTGCTGTAATAGCTCAGTGTGTGTGGGCAGCAGGCTGCGTGGGCAGAGGGAAAGCCAGCAGGACGTGAGGAATCCCGCAGCATTTGCTGGCTCTGCTTAACACCCCTGCAACACCAAAAATGAATAGCAGGGACCAGGCTCAGGAGAGATGGGAGTAGAGTTGTCTGCTGTGCATCTGGGTAAAAGCTGCATGCTGCACTACATGGGATACATCTGCAGGTGTTCAGTGGCAGCGATGTTGTATTGCTATCAGGATTTTGTGGAGAACAAATTGAATCCTGGGAAAAACTAATGAAAGGCTGCTGTTAGTGAAAGAATATTTGAATTATAGTCTAGGCAGTGCAGGAGGGCTGTCACAGCTGGACTGTTTCATCCTGCATCCTCTGATGGCATTGTGTGTGCCATCTCTACTGAAACCTGCATGTCCATGCCAGTGTGTGCATTTTTCTGGCCATATTCAGCTCTCAGCTCCTCTAGAGTGGATCCAAAGTCAGTCCAGTGACTTTGGAGTCACACAGGTGTAGCTGAGTTCATCCTCCTGTTGTGAACACCATACTGTTCCTAGCCAAATACCAAAGTGTGCAGGTGGACGTGCATTTTATGAATCTCTGTTGCTTAGTTTGACTTGTGTCCTGACCGTATCACCTTTGCACTTAGCAGGGAACTTTACCTGTACTCTTCAATGGTGAACCAGTAGGTCTGTGTGATAACAAAGAAGGTGTATTGTTGATTTTCCATGAAGAAGGCCTGGCGTTTTCAGTATCAGATCTTGCACCTCTCCTATTTATAAATTTAATTGTTCTTGCAGCCCTTTCCCCAGGGATGCCACACTGCCCAGGATATTTTCTTTTGACGTTACAGAGTAAGCAGAACTATTTCAAGCCCATCTACTTTTTATATGCCCATGAGGCCCCTGTAAGGAGCAGGCCATTCTGCTGAATGCTGATCCCCTTATAGCTAGACATATGTTGCTCACCCACATACTTCACCACCTGACAATGTTACAGTCTGTGCCTGTGCATATCATGCATTCACGTGCTCTGAAATCTCATCCTATTCTTTCCTCACCCCAGGAAACTGCCTGAGCAAACTCACTCCTTGACCCTTGACAAAGAACCCTGAATTTGGATTAATGATGGAAGTATGACATCATTTCACGAAGTCACCCTCTTACCTCTCTCCACTTGCCAGCTCAGAGAACCAAAGAAATGTGGCAATCTTCCTACCATTGCAGTGATTCACCTCAGCAAAGTGCATCATGACAGAGACCCTTCAGTGGGGCAGACTGAAATATAGGAAGGAAACCTCCTGCACAATACACACATACCATTTGTTCTTGTCTGCGCTGAGACAGGCACCACACAGGCTCACAGCCACTCCCAGGATACACAGGGGCTCATAAGAAAGATGGGGACAGATGTTTTAGCAGGGTCTGTGGCAATAGACCCGGGGTAATGGTGTTAGCCTGAAGGAGGGTCTATTTTGATGAGATGTAAGGAAGAAGATTTTTACAATGAAGGTGGTGAAACATGGGCACAGGTTGCCCAGAGAGGTGGTGGATGCCTCATCCCTGGAGATACTCAGGATCAGGTTGGAGGGATGTCTGCGCAACCTTATCTAGTTGAAAATGTCCCCACTCACTGCAGGGGGGTTGGAGTAGATGGCCTTTAAAGGTCACTCCCAACACAAACCACTCTGCTTCTGTAAGAGCTGTGTGTGCAGGCACAGACACTGGCACACTAAGAAGCAGAAAATCACTCCCACAGCCAGGCAATCAGGCCCACTCAGCACCAGACCTGTTCTCAGAGAGACACTCACAGCCACAGAGGGAGAAAAGTCCTCTGTCTGGGAGCTGCACGCTGCTCCCTCCCTTCTCTGACAAAGCATTCTCTGGGTGCCTTCTCTCACACACCAAGATTTCTGCCTGAGGGCATGAATCAATAGAGAAGGGAAGAAAAACACAGCTAAGGGTGGGGGAAGTGGAGGAAGAGATAAGCACATCTGACTATGGGATTTCTGTTCAGGCAGCCAACATCAAGCTCAGGTGAGGCAGGTAAAAAAGTATCACTCAACACTGAGCATTGAAAATGTATGAAAAAGAGAATTATTTAACAGAAAAAGTGCCCACCTTTAGTTATCCCCTTTGGAGTCTTGAGCCTCGTTTGCCCAGAGACCATGGCAGCAATGTCTCCTGAGTTTCTTCACAGAAGAAAGAGCCTTTGACTCTGGAGCAGGTGGATGGCAGCAGAGTCACTGACGAGGTGGGGTACAATGCAGCAGGAAGGATCCTTTGAGGCAGTGGGATGCCACTTGTGATTACCCGGTGACAGCAGGTGCTGTGAGTGACACAGCAGGCCCTATGACATCTTTCTGTCCTCGGCAGCAGCTAGGGGGCACACAGCAAGTCATTTCTCCTCACCCTAACCAGTCCCAAGCTGACACACACGTGAACTCATAGGAAGCTCAGGCACGTACCACGGGCTGCATTGATGCAAGCCATGGGGTGAGCCTCCGAGAGATCAATGCAAACTCACCGTGTCTCTGTTCTTCCCTTTCAGAAACCCAGACAAAGGGATCCAGTTCCTGATCTCCCGAGGCTTCATCCCGGACACCCCCATTGGGGTGGCACACTTTCTGCTCCAGCGGAAGGGCCTCAGCCGCCAGATGATTGGGGAATTCCTGGGCAACAGCAAGAAGCAGTTCAACAGGGATGTCCTGGAGTAAGTGTGGAAATCTCTTCCCCTCCTCCCTGCACTCCAAAGGAGTTGCCAGTCCACTCTGCCCCTGGCTGCACCAGCAAGCCCTTTGTTGTCCTCCATGCTCCTTCATCCCCACTCTTCAGGAACTCCACCATTGCCAATCCCTATCCGGCATCCCTCAACACATTTCCCAGCTATGTGTTTCACCCTTAACATCATCAGTCCTTTCATTTCAGTCCCTCCTCAGAAGGCCTGCAGTCATCTAGCAGGAGCTCAGCACTGTCAGGTGGTAGAACTAGCAATGCTGGCAGGTTTGGGGGCTGCGAAACTCTGAGGCTGGGGTCTTATCCCATCCGTATAAAGCAGTTCTGATGCCTTCTGGGAAGTACTAAGAGAGGCAGAGGAGGAAAAATATCTGCTCATTGCTGTGAGACCAGCAGGAACAAGTGAATGCTGGCTATACACTCAGTTTTCTTTCTGTCCAGGTTGGAAATTGGTGGCTCTTTGAGATTGTCCAGTTGCATTAGGAGGATAATAAGAAGGGGGTTGGTCCTATTTGTGGTCGTGAGGAGGCCTGCATATGAAAACATGCCACTAAGGGCTTGTCATTGCCACAGCAGCCACAGAGCACTGAGGAACATCCCCACTCCAAAATCTCTAATGAGCTGAGCTGTCCCTTTTCAGAACAAAATCTGAGGTTTTCCTTCCTGCTTCTGTTCAGTGGCTGCGTGTGCTGGGTTGTTATCTTCAACTTTCTCACCGTGACCTTCTCCTGGTCACAAGCTACGCATCTCTCAGCCTGCACCTCTCTCCTCTTTCAAGTCTAGCTCATTCAGAGACCCATTTCAAGGCATGACCAGCACTCAGCTAGGCCTTTCTTTTATTATGCAGAAGCACAATTCTTAGTGAGAGCTGCCTTTCCATTAGGCAGGAAGTCCTTTGCACTGGGTCCTTTATTATGTTCTCCCATTCTCCAAAATGTTCTCCATTTCCCTTGAATTTTGCAGTGGTTTCTCTTGAACCAAACCATACAGAAACTCCAAATCCCACACACACCCCCCAGTTCTACTCCAGGGAAACACCGGAGTATACCAAAGTTCAAGAGCCAAATCTAGGCCCATATTTTAAAATTAATTCCAGCTGCAATTCCTACTTCTTATTGCTGCAGGTACCTGACATTTGGTCCACCTCTTTTTTTAATATACTGTAGGGGTATTGATTTGGCCAGTAACAAGACACGTGTACTCTCCAGTCTCTTCATGCTGAGAGCTACAATTAAAAGTAATTGCCTCTTTTTCTCCAGTAAGCATTGTGTGGGCTGCTTCCCCTGACAGATAATCTGCTGAAGTCCAAACCTAGCCTCTGCACACACAGGGAAATATTGCAACAACAGTAGGCTGACACTTCCTTGTAATCCTAAATTTGGCATCATCCCTGCAAATGACCATGTTCCTCTGCCTCACGTGGGACTACAAACTCTGTGTCAGCAGCTCCTGGGAAGAACCCCTATTGCAAAGCCTGGTGTCAGCCTCCCAGCCTCAGTGTCCAGGAGCTGCTATGTTGGGGTTGCCTGTCCTATTTCTGCACGTGGCATGGGAGCCATTGGAGCAGGTGGCCCTACTCCATCAGGCTCATTACTTGAAGTTTCCACTGCCCCTCTTACGGTAACACTCCAAATGTTCAGTGAAAGAGCGACCTTGCCCGTCCTATTAACAGCTGTAGAAAACAAGGCTCAAAGATGGGGACTGAGATATTGAGGCTGTGTGCACATGGATATATCTTGGGCAGGGATTTTGTGTACCTGAAGAAGTACCAAGCAACTGGGTCTGAATTCAGGGTTCAAACCTTTGTCTGATCTCTCCAGGCAACAGATGATACGCTTGCACTAACAATCTGTGCTGCCATCCCCTCTTCACAATAAATGGCTGATACATCTTCCTTAAAGGCAAAGATGAAAGTAGGCTTAAAATACACACAGAATGTTCTAAAACAGGAAGGAAAAAACATGCACATTCAGCTGGTTGTAGCTGTGCCATCTGAAGGTACTTTCTTCCTGTGCCAGTCCTCAGCTTGGGGGTAGCGATGGTTGGTGGGTTTTGCAAGCAAATTTTTCATCAACTGCTCATGAGAGCTGGATGGGCAATGGCTGCACACCCAGCAGCATGCCATGCATGGAAACAAGACATTGAAAGGAGAAATTATGGCCCAGAATTATAATTCTAGATATTTTTCCTGTCCATGCTGCAGGAAGAAGAGGGATGGCAGTGTAGTATAGCGTGCTGGCATTTCCAGTGCACTGTATCTCAAGGGCTGGTCACAATTTATGAGCTGTTTCTATGGGAACAAGAGGCAGATCAAAGACCTTTTGGCATTTTAGAGCTGTCTAAGACCTAGTCTGGTTCTCATTCCCCATCCAACTCCCATCAACTAGCTCAGGAACACGGACACAGGTTGGGAGAACAGACTCCGCAAGGGCTGTCTTGCTGTCCCCACATCCACCCACGCTTAGCAATGTTAAGGTACATGGCATTCCCTGGAGAGCATGTGGCAGACAGGAGAGCTCATACAGTGGCTTTTGCACAATTTGCCCAATACCACGGACATTTCTGTGGCCCAAATGGGCAGAAGAAGAACAGGCATTTAGTCCTACCAAGGTCAAATGCACAGGCAGGGTGGCCATGAGCAGGCAGTAGTGCTCGGACAGGCTCTCTGATCACCTGCAGTGAGCAAGCCTGTATGCAGGCAGAGATGTCTGTGCTCCTTCACATCCCAAACCTGACCCTGGAGCCTCCTCTGCCTCCCAAAAGCAATTTCAATTATTGATGCCACTTGCTGTGTTAGTTTAGCTTTCGCTCGATGTGAAAACTTATGTTGCAATTGTGTATTGTAAGCAATGTTTCTATTGCAGCCAGGTTGAATTAACCCAGCTGCATGAATAAATAATAAGACAGCTTTTAAAACATCTGCAGAAGTGTCAGCCTCCCTTGTGCATTTGGAGGCAGGGCAGAGCTGCCCAGGTTACAAACTCTAGACTCAGCTGTAATGTCCAGCCATAAGTCTGTACTCTGCAGAGTTCTCCTGGCTTCTGCAGGCATTGAAGCTGTGCTGGCTGACAGACAAGCCAGCCTCTGCCTGTTCCTGCTGTCAAACAGCAGAGCTGAGGGGTGCTGAGTGGTGTTTGGCCCTGTCAAGACGATCCCACTTTACTGCCCACCCAGTAAATGTAAAACTCCAGAGAAGTGCTATGCTGGTTGCAAAGCCTTTTATGTAAAAGGGCAGGGGTTTAGGTGAGGTAAGCAGTTTATGAGGCTTGAGCACTTTGGTGTGCTGTTTTGCCTTCCCACACCTTCATGCCCAGCCCCTAAACGCCTTGAAATTATAATCTCCTTTCCATCCTCCTGCTCTTATCTTTCAACCTTTAACTGATTTTCTTGGAACTCAAAAAGGATATCTGGATAACTCACAAGTAGTTCTACATACTAGCCAGAGGAACAACAGAGAGAGCAGGAGATTTTCAACAGTTTCTGGCTATAATTGACATACATGCATTGGTAACACTGAACTGCTCAGGTCTGTCTCTTTAGGAAGATGCAGTATGTAATTTGCTTTTTTAGAAAAGGCTTCAATCTTTAAAACTAGGATTTATGTCACCTGTTGTTGGCCACCACCAAGTTTAGTGTCTTCTAGAAATTTATGAATTCCTTTTGTCAGTGGAGAGACACGGGGCCCTCAAGAGTGTTGTTTTTCTCAGTGTGCTAGTTTAGGCTGGACATGCAGCTTTTAAACATTTTGTGTTACAGGGCATAAATCCCACCTGTAACCTATTTTAAGCATCCCGCAAGATAACCATTCACTGTGATCAGTATCCCACAGTAAGATCCAAGAATCTCCCTCCACAACCTGCCCTGCTGCCAGCTAGGAGGAGTCACTGGTGACCTGCCCCAGGGTTTCAGTGTCTACCAGTCCAGGGAATACAGCTGGGGAGAGGTAGCCTGGCCCATTAAAGCACCTATGTGGTATTGAGCAGTTTTAATCAAATCTATTTGTCAAGTACTGCAGAAAAAGAATTTTGTTGCTTTGAAAATGTCAGGCCCAAGGCATTAACACATAGTTTTAATATGAGACACATCATCGTTCTTGCATCCTTTCTTCATTCTGTGTTTATTTGTCGCTTTTGTTTTCCTTCCTTCATACTTTCCTTCACTTCAGTCCATTCTTCCCCTCCGCCTGTTCCTGACTCAGGAATGGCTTCCATTTATAGTTCATTCATGAACAAGATAATGTGAGTGATTTCATGAATGCAGTCAGATGTGCTGCTGGTACTGGATGGTTTGTGTTCAGCTCGTGGGACTTGGAAGTGCGGATGTGGCTGTCCTGGTGCGCTTGCTGTCAGAGGAGAAATGGGCAGGGATTCCAGCAGAGGAGACTTTGTGTTGAGTTGGGGTCTGGTTGGTGTTAGAGTGGAATTTGCTGCTGGAGACACTCTTCCTGGGGGTGAGCAGGTCTCCTGTCTGTCAGGCCTGTGTTGTCTTCTCTTTCTCTCATGGAGAGTCACGGAGAGAAAGGCTGCTCCTAGTAAGTGCAGAGCTGGGAGCCCAGCAAAGGGACTGTCCCTCAAAGAAGAGTTAGGTTCCTCGTCGACTGGCAGAACAGACTTGTCAGGTTAGCCCAAACGAGCCTTCTTTCCCCTTCTCACTGAGGATGCTACAGAGGATCAGTAAGGGACTTGCATCACCAGAGGGTTTGAGCAGGAGCAATAGATAAGGATATTATGGAAACAGGACAGAGGGAAGAACACGTTCTGACCTCCTGCTGCAAGTTCTGACCTGCTGCAAGCAGGGCTGTAGCACAGACCAAATGTGAGTAAGAACAGCCTTCCCATGCCAGGCTTGTACAGGCTGAAGGTGCAGCTTGAGTCTGCCTAGTCCCCAGGGAAGCTCAGGAAGGAGTAGATTCCCAAGTAAGTAGCCATGTGAGCTACCAACAACCACGGGAGGGTGAGTAGGCATGACAGCTCCAGGGAAAACCAGGCAACACATGTCCTGTAGCATTCTCCGGAAAGGAAAGGCTGGTGTGGGCTGTGGTCTCCATTGTAGAAACTATCTTTCCCAAGGGGGCATGGAGGGCAGGACTGGGACACACACCTGTGCCCACTGGTGCAAAGAATCGGGGAGTCCTGCTAGCTTTCCTCTCTATTCAGTTACCACGTGCAGGGCAGTCTCCTCCCAGGGAGCTGAGCTCTTCTACAATTCACCCAAATCCTGGTTCATCTTCAAAAAGCTTGTAGAATTAGGGAGGCTGAGGAAATGGATGATTTTTATTAATATCTCTGTGCCTTGTGATTTTAAACTTTCCACCTGGCTGCCTCCCCCCTTGCTCCCTCCCTGAGTGGAGGCTGCAGGTTCATTACAGACGCTTTTAGTTGCATTCCAGCTCCTGCTGCATTGTCACCTGAGCGGAAAAGCTGGAAAATAGGTCATTACACTTGGGTGAGCAGATCCCAGCCCCACATGATACAGCTGCTTCCTGCCTTTGCTGAACCCTTTTGCCACAGGCTTTTTTTGCCATGCTTAGCCCTGTGCTAAATCCTCACAGCTCTTCTGCCATTATGTCCACCCAGTTTTGGGGGGATCTTTTCCCTGTAGCCTAGGAGGCAGCATGGCTACAACAGAGACAATAGTCGAGCAAAATAATCCATCTAGGAGCCCACTCTTTGGTCCTGGCACCTGGTGTGGAATTCTCTGCAGTTGTGAGGTGCCTCAGGGCAGATCAAACTCCTCAGGTACACAGGTGGCACAAGAGCACTCAAACCCCACCACCTCGTTTATGAGGCAGGGAGCCAGTTCTTCTCCTGCTCACTTCAACAACATGACCCAAATATCCAAAGTCATATCCTTGGAGATACTGGGCTAAATGAATCTCTGGATGCACTGCGAGCTCAATTTGTGCAGCTTGTTGCAAGTTCATGGGCAGGAAGGAGTTGAAACATGAGATTTTATAAGGTGATTACTATGTCCCTGCATCATCATCCCTTAAGCCTCCTGATGGTCCTGAAATAGGCATCTCACAGGTGTCCAGCTGTTTGTGGAAAAATGAACTCAGCACTGGTTTTGGCATGTACACATAAGCTGTTGTTGTATTCCTTGGATGCAGAGAGCCACCAGCTCTCAGATCCTTTGTCCACTTCCATGGTCTCTACCTTGGAAAGAAAAGACCTCCTTGCTCTGGTTTCACAAAGAAAAGTTGTGCTGCATTTCAGGGGATGTCTGACACAGTTACCAGAGTGCATTTGGAAAGTTAATGTGAGTCTGGGCAGGAATCCGAGGTCAGGGAAGGCTGCAAAACTTCCAGCTGTCTCAAAGAGGAGCAGGAACATGGCAGCCCCATAGCACAAGGCTGTTTGGCTCTTTGGATGGACTTTGCTGTGTCAAATTTGGTCACACAAAGTATCAGACAAGTCTGATCCACCTTTCTTTCTGTCTGTCTAGCAGCAGAAATAGCAGCCTGGTACCTGATGGCTCCTCTAGGAGCTGTTCTTCAGGCCTTTGGCACAGGATTTGTCAGATAAATCAAATCCAAGCACAGGCTGACTTTGCTTGAATCAAATGTTCTTCCTAACCTGTCCTTTCTGCCTGGTCAACTTTTCTCAGTAAGCAGGACAGTGAACACTGTTCTTTGGGCTGAGAGACAAATGGAAGAGGCTCCCAGGAGTTAGAATTTACAAAGTAAACCTGCATCAGTCAGTCTGTGAGAGAAACTCTCATAGGAGAAGCTGAGCATAACTCATGCAGCAATGCCTGTTTGAGTTTGAAAAGAGCTATGAACAGCTGCCTTGTCCTACTTGTCCTAATGAAGGCTTGATGCTTTCTGTATTAAGGGCATGGACTTTATTACTTGAGATTTGTACATAAAGGGGAGGATGTGTTAGAGCAGCCTGTGTGGAGGGGGAAAGACTGATCAAAGAGGGAAGGAGTAAGCAAAAGACAGATGATTTAATGCTGGTGGATTGGGGTTACTAGGGTGACCTCAGCGGGTGTCCCTGGGGTGTGCAAGGACTCTGTGTTCACATGCCTGGAAGCAGACAATAGCAGCAAAATCACCGGGGTCAGGGCTGGACACTGCACACTGGAAAGGATTAAAAAATAATAACAAAAGCCCAAGTGCAGAGGTGCTTGCAGCTGTGAACACAATAACGACTAATAAGAGGAAAACTGTTCTTACTATCAAAGATGAATTCCAAGAAGCAGAATGCCTTGATGTTAACCCAAGGGAGTGAGTGTAAGTATGAGAAAAATAAAAATAACAAAGGAAAGAGGCAGTGGAGGAAGTTTTTCTTATTGCCAAGTGTTTCTGCAGTCCACCTCTTGGAGAGATAAAAAAATATTTCATGGAAGATTTCCTATGAGAGCAGTCCCTTTGATTCTTTTCCCTTGCTCCCTATTTGTTCCTGAATTTCGATTGTATGGATTTTGTGCAGAGAAAGAGCCCACAATTCCTAGCTGAGGTTGTAACAACTCCAACCTCAGAAGATAAAAAGCACTTTATGTTCAGTCAGAGCTCTTGGTAAGTTATTCTGCGGGTGTCACCCCAGTTAAATGATGATATCTCAACTCCTGAATCAATAAGGGAATGGAAGAGACGTCTCTGAGCATTTGAACTCTGTCCCTCACCCATTTGAGGCATTGTGCAACAGATTTTTATTCCAGCAAGGCTGCAACATGGCACTCAACAGCTTAGTTCACAAACCACTTCCCAACAACCCACAGCAAACTGCAGCACTTAGAAAAGACCAACAGACACACCCCAGTTTATCTCAGAAAGGAAGAAGAAACTGGTAACAGCACATCCCTTTGTTAGTAGAAGTTTCTTTGGCAAAAGCTCCAGATAATCCTAGGAGATTGAAGGACCCAGAAGAAAGCTAATCTCCTCCCCCTCCTTTTCCCCCGTACCAGTCCTCATAAGGTCCCAGACAACCTGTCTTGGGGAAAATTTCCTCCTTAATAACCTTAAATTTGGGGTCCGTTTATCCTTTACCACATGACAAAGCAACCCAAACACAAGACAAAGAATTAAGTAAAGGGGTTAAGGGGCTGATAGAAGTAGCATCCAAGGTACAGAGAAGCAGAAAATATGAAGTTTCTGAATTTTTAATACACTTCTAATGTCAAGGTGGTCCCATTAACAAATTAATAACTTGTATTTAAGGAAGGCTTAAAGAAAACGGGATTTTGGCACCTGTGACTTTCCTCATCTGTCAGACAGAATTTCAGCTTTGAAAATTTATTTTTGGGAAAGAATAATGACAAGCAGGAAGGTAATTTGTACATACCAGAGTCAGTGGAAAGCAGATTAATTCAATGTCTGTCTTTGTTAAAATAACTAGTTTTCTAGACAGGGGACATGCAGAACATAATTCTAGACTTCAGCAAAGCATTGGACATGAGAAATTTTTTGTTGAGAGTGGAAGAGAGAAAAATTAGCAAAGGAATCATAAATGGGGGAGCAAATTGGCTGATACAGACATTAGTGCCTACATACTCTGCTGAAATGGGAAGTTGGGCCTAAGGGACATTATGAACAGGGGTTTCTGAGTCTAGTCTTTTGATTAATGCTTGCAGTAATGACCCGAGCACAAAAGGTAGGAATATGCTAACAAAATGTGCTGAAGCCACATGGGAAAGGTGCTGTCATTACAAGTGACTGAAATATCATGCAGTAAGAATAAGAATAAGAACAAGTAGCTTATTAGACTAAAACAGAGAGCAAGAACAGTAGTGGTAGATGTTGGAGACTAACAGCAGGGCCGTTATAAGATGAGAATGCTTTAGTGGCAAATAAGAGAGGTCGCATCCCCTTCTTGGGGTATATAAATTGACCATGAATTACCAGTGGGCAGCGAATCATGTTGAAATGCAAAGTGACACCAGATGAGCAGGTGATGTTGCAATGTTATTTCTGTACAACAGCTTCCATTTCCTATTTTCTCTGAGCTGACTCTGGTCTTGTTGATATTGATATTGGCATCTAAATATCTACGTCATTATAGATGTCTATATATCTATATTGATACAGGAAAATATCAATACACACACACACATATATATATATACTTTTTCTGTGTATGCATATGTGAATGTATATGCTGTCTATGGTATGATATGTATATATCATGGTGTATACATACACACACATATATATAAATATATAGTAAGGCAGAAGAATTGCTCACCCGCTGTAGAATGCAGGAATCACTTGTGGGAAATCACTCACTGCTGGTTGTAAGCAGGATCCAGGAAGCCAGAGCGATGTCTCAGGGCCTCTCCCATGGGA
The DNA here is from genome assembly GCA_013397055.1 of Pachycephala philippinensis. Lineage (NCBI taxonomy): Eukaryota > Metazoa > Chordata > Aves > Passeriformes > Pachycephala > Pachycephala philippinensis. The sequence continues at coordinate 1,744,559 of VWZT01005779.1, read as the reverse complement.
TTTCCCTTGGGGACTGGGCCTTGGTACCACAGTGAAGGAGCCTGCCTGGTGTCACCCACGGGAGGAGGTTCTGATGAAGGCTGTGTGCCCTTCTCACAGCTGCGTGGTGGACGAGATGGACTTCTCAGGCATGGAGCTGGACGAAGCCCTGCGGAAATTCCAGGCCCACATCCGCGTGCAGGGGGAGGCGCAGAAGGTGGAGCGGCTCATCGAGGCTTTCAGGTAAGAGAAGGAGTCCTGCAGCCCCACTGCTGCAGCCAGGGGAAGCAGGGAACACAACACACCCAAGCAGTCATGGAGAGCAGGGCCAGGGACCTCCCTTCCAGAGAGGGGGATCATGAAGGATGGAGTCCTCTGTGCCACTGCTGTGTCACAGCCGTGGCTCTGTCAGACGCTCAGTGGCATGAAGGGTACAAGGGGCCAGCATGAGGCCAGTCCTGACATGGCTGCTGGCAATGGAATCCCTGTTCATTGGTGACCCACGGGAAGAGCAGCAGAGGGGCTTGCAGGGGTGCTGGGTTCCTCCCTTGGTGCACCCAGAGGAGTGCTTTGTGCTTAGCAAGGCAGGCTGGAGCAGACACCTCCTGTATTACCCTTATGCACTGACACGCTCTGACTAGTCCTCTCCAGTCTCACTGGCTTTTTCGGTTCCTGAGGACAAGAAGGCTGAAGTTACTGTGGCCTACTTCAGCCACTGGTGGGGAAATTTGCCTTCAAAGAGCAGTCAGTTCCTTCTCATTTGTGTGAGAGGTGGAGCGAAAGGAGGAATTTGATCCACTTGTGGTAAAGCCATTGCCAAGCTGGAGCAGAGGGCTCCCATGTTCCGTGTTAAGTGTGTGCATCCTTCCTGCTGCAGCCAGAGGTACTGCATGTGTAACCCAGATGTGGTCCAGCAGTTTCACAACCCGGACACCATCTTCATCTTGGCCTTTGCAATCATCCTCCTCAACACGGACATGTACAGCCCCAACATCAAGCCTGACAGGAAGATGATGCTGGAGGACTTCATTCGCAATCTGAGAGGTGAGGGTCCTGCCTTGATTGGTTTTTTTGCCCTCTTGCTCTTCCAAATTCTGCCTAGATGAACGCAGGAAAGACCTAGTGGAACTGCCTTTCTCCAGGTCTGCTGCTGCTTGCCTGTGAGCCAGACATGGAAGGCCCTTTGAGGTGCCTTCTAGGGTGCTGGGGAAGGGAAATCCTAATTAGCTTTGTTTTCTGCAGAAAGCTGTCCAGCCTTCTCAGAAACCAACCATTTTCCTTTGAGAGGTGGCTTCCTCTTTTAAAATACCTCATTGCTTGGAAACAGTCCATTGTATTACATTTTCCTATTGTTCAACTCCATCCTTCTTAGACCCTGCTGGATTGTGCTAAACAAGCCCTACTTGCTGCTTTGAATATATGAGCACATTTTCCTTCTATTCAGGCTAAATCTTCTCCTTCTTAATTGCCTGCAATTACTTATAGTAACTGTAGGCGTGACAGAGTTCATGCATACATTACCTCTTTGCAATTTCTGATAAATCAGTCCCCCAGATCAATTTTCTTCTATTTTCAAGGTCAGTCCTTTCCATCCTGGTAATAGGTTGTTAAAAGCACTTTTTCAGATGTGGTCACAACATACTCATATACAGAGCTACTGCCTCGTCCTTATTTTCAGATCTAGTAATGCAGCTTAGTATTGTTTGGCCTTTTTGACATCATGTCTAGACAAATTATTGTCTAATTTCCCAGCCATATTCACTCCTAGGTCATCCTAGGTTGGCCATTTTCCAAGTTTCTCTTACTGCACATCTGCAATTCAGATAAAGCTCCCTCAAAGCTTTTCCAGTGTAAATTCCTGTCTTTTTTGAAGATTTTGTACTTCTCTGTATTCCTTTGACTTGTTTCTTTGTCCTGATTGCTGTTCAGGAAGCGTCATCTCAGCCACCCACACCTTCCACAATTTGTCACCTGCTTCAGACTGGTATAATGTGACACTGAGGCCCTCTTTCATGTTAATTCCACAGATACTGAATGGGGCTGCTACCTGCCATCATCCCCTTTAGTATTACAAGTGATAGCACTAACAAAAGAATGGGGTTTTTTAATGTTAACTTACACTTAAAGTTGCCTTAAAATCTGTCAGTTCACACCACAATGAATTAAACCAGAATGAAGGTCACTCACCTCCAGTGTGCAACACACCACAACTCATTAGAGCAAGTGAATGTCACCCCATCACAGACAAGGGGAGACAGCTCAATCCAGACTCACCTGCAGGCCAATGCCCAGACCAGCAGCTTCAGCAGCCTGTGTTCAAAATGTTATTCAGGATACATTTGCAAGGATGTGGGTAAGGGAGCCTGGACATCTCAATGCCTCTCCACTCCTCAGCAGTTCCCCACCTGCATCACTCAAGATAGTACATCTCAGCCCAGGGAGCTGCAGGGAAAGCAGAGAAAATCAGTGTAAAATGACTGGAGGAATTCAGTTTGGAGGAAGGACTGGCAGCTTGGTTTGCAGTGTTTGGCTCAGGGAAGGGTGAAAGAACAATTTTCTGCCAGGCTCTGAAGGGTCAGACAGCAAAATCTGGAGAATTATCTAAGGGGATGTAAAAGAGGAAAGGGGCAGGCTCAAGGCAGAGATATCACAGACAGAATTGCAGGAAAGTATTACTCCTAGGAGACAACACAGAAGGAAAATGGTGGAGGTCACCAAGCAGACAAGGAGAGCTGATGCCTGCATTGGCAGGAAGAGCTGCTGAATCCCATCATAGGCCTTCTCCACATCTAGCACTTCTGATGATACAAAATCAATGCAGGGGTTGCTGCTGAGTGGCCCAAGATATATGAATGTGAAATTGTGGCTATAAAACCTTAGGGAACACATGGAAATGAGCCACCATGCAGAGCAATGGAATAATGAAATCAACTGCATTGGCCTTAGAGATGTCAGTCTCTCCTGCTGGTGCAGTAGATGCATCAGAGAAAGAAAGGAGACAGCCTGAAGTGAAGCATTGCTGTTCCCCTTCAGCCTTCCCAGCACTGCACAGTGCAGAGGCAGTAGTGACCGGCCAGGGACCACTGGTTCTTCCCTTTGCTTTTCTCCCTGACTGGCCTGCCCAACATTCTCTGTGTTTGGCAGGGGTGGACGACGGTGCTGACATCCCTCGGGAGCTGGTGGTGGGGATCTATGAGAGGATCCAGCAGAAAGAGCTAAAATCTAATGAGGACCATGTGACTTATGTCACCAAAGTGGAGAAGTCCATAGTTGGAATGAAAACGGTGAGCACCCACAACCCTGCTGGCACCCACTCAGCCCCTCTGTCCCCCACCTCCCTCCCTGTCCTCTTTTCTGTGTTTTTCCTCTATGCCTTTCTTCTCTTATGTAATACTTTCCTTGCTTGTCTTTATAAATTTACTCCTTTTTCTCCAAACTCTTTATTCCCTGCAGTCTCATTCTTTCCTAATTTTGAGGAATCTCCTTGGCCAGAGTTTACAGTATCTAGTGCAGTAATTGTTTGCCCAAGAATTTTACTGCAGGTCCTGCCTGCCAGTGCTCAGCTGATAGCTCTGCAGTGTTTCAAACTTTAAGGGTGTAGGAAGTGAAAGGCAAAGTGATAGAAAATGGTTTTATCCATCTGTCTCTAATGAGTTCCCTAAAAATTGCTGCGGTTAAGAGATCCCCAAATGCACAGACAGCTTCTTTGGCAGTAACCAATCTGTAATGCAAAAACGTACATACTGTGTACCCAAAATAAAGCAGAATGATTTCTCAGAGCCCAGAAAACCTGCAGATGTCCAGTGGGGTGAGAGGGCATGGGCAGTGGAAGGATTGGAAGCCAGAGGTAGGATGTGTGAGCAAGAAGGTTGCCTTTAGCCTGCCCTCTGATTTACCCGGATCACAAAGGCTCTCTCTGTTACTGCACCAGCAGGAAAATTGATGGCAAGGAGCGGTGGTGAGGAGGTGATTTGTGTGGGCAGAGTGGGTGGAATTGTGTCGCTGGGCAGGGTTGTGCAGTCTGAGGGTGGGGGAGACCCACAGTGGCCCCTCCTTCAGCTGCTGCATGCCCTGTGTGCTCTCTGCAGGTGCTGTCGGTGCCCCACCGCCGGCTGGTGTGCTGCAGCCGCCTCTACGAAGTGACCGATGTGAACAAAGTGCAGAAGCAGGCAGCTCACCAAAGGGAAGTTTTCCTCTTCAATGACCTGCTGGTGGTGAGTGTGCTTTGGCAATTAGGCACTGCAGTAATAAAACCCGCCTTAGTTTCTGTAAGGAAATCTAAAACCAGTCCATAACATCCATTTTCCCCCTGTTCTAAGGACAGACTAGCTCCCAGTTCATCAACATTTAAGACACAGTTCTAGATCCTTCACTGTTAAAAACCTACTAAATCTAAAACTCCAGTAACCCTTGAAAAAACAAACTGTCACATCCCAGAGCCATCCAAGCAATGTCATTGCTCTCTCTCATGCCTTTGCCAGCAGGGAGGTTCATTTCATGAAAGGGAGGTTCATTTCTTTTTTTGTACTATAGTAGACAGAGCCCTCTCATGCACTTTAAATCTTTCCTGCCAGACACTTTAAAATCACTGCCTTCTAAAATGGAAAAGGCTGTAGCAGACTAGATAGTACTTACCAGACCCCCAAATGTGTAGAGTATTTTTGAAAGCATCCTGCCCCAGCAATGGAATTAGGCAGGTACAGGAGAGCAGAGTTACACTGAGACTGGAAGGAGGCCAAACAAAAAGAAAGTTTGCTGAATTTAATGGCAAAGTGAAACTGTGGTTGCGGTAGATGCAAGGCTAAACCCAAACTATTTTGTAGAAGGAGAGGATAAGAGAGCTTTACCCACCTATTCCTCTGCACCCATTTGCACAGTTGTGAAGCTGGGGAGAGGGTCTGCTCCTTGCTATCCCTCTGCTCCATGGGATAAACCAGATCCATAAGATCTAGTGCTGAGGTACAAAGGCAGCACAGCATTCATATATGCTCTTGTTCCCAGCTCTAAGGTATTTATGACGGGCTTCCCTTTGCCTTTTGATCTGCTCCTTGGTGAAGAGAATTACCCTTTCAAAGTCAGAAATGTGGTAATCAAAAAGCCAGCACCTCTGTGAGAGAGCTGAATGGGCCTGGGGTGATGCCTACAGGATTCCAGAAGTGTTGTTACAAGTGCAGCATTCCAGGCAGCTCTCCGGGCAAAGAGCTGGTCATTCACCAAACATAGCTCCCATGTGCACTTAACAGAGCTTGCAGAAAGCTTTTTTCCTTTGAGCGGTTTGCATCGTTCTTGCCTCACTGTTCCCCAGCACCAATGATGCCTCTCTCCCTCCAACAGATCCTCAAGCTTTGCCCGAAGAAGAAAAGCTCCTCAACGTACACGTTTTGCAAGTCAGTCGGCCTGCTAGGGATGCAGTTCCACCTCTTTGAGAATGAGTGTAAGTCCAGTGCTCCTTGGCTGCCTGCAGGGGTTTGGCAGGGAAAAGGAGAAGGAGGGAGGGGGCTGTGTGAGTTTCCATTAGGAGAGGGATTCTATCAGGATTAAAAGTACAGGAGAGAAAACTGAGGCTTGGTGCCAAGGACATCACTCTTCAGGTACAGTGTGATGAGAAGAAGCTCCTGGTACCTCTTCTAGGATCTGGCTTGTCACGGTGGCAGGAACACCAGTGGTGAAGACTGGGGGAATCAATCCCCATATACATCCTACTGAGCTCTCAGAAGCCAACTGTAGGTGCAGAATCTTGTTGACAGAACTGCTGCTGCCAGCTTTAGCCCCTCTCCCCTCGTGCCCAAAGTCACAACCCTCACCACTGCCTTTGATGCTGACAGAGGCTCAGGTGCTGCTGGCCCCTCCATGCTGTGCTGAGAGCTTCCCGAGGCAGAGGCAGAGCCCTTGGAACAGCACCCACCAAAGCATGGCGGGAGGCCAGCCCTAGTCAGCCTGACCTTGATGGTCTGGGAATAGAGCCATGATGTGTCATGATTGGGGCTGGTTGTGCCGTGGAGGGGTTCCAGAAACAGGCAGGCTTCCTGCTGGCACAGGCAGGCTTCCCGCTGGCACAGGCAGAGGGGCAGCACAGCAGTCCCAGGCAAGCATGGCTGATGTCCCTGGGGCTTTGTGAGCACATGGAGAACATCCTGCAAGGAAGGGAAAATGTAGCAGCACTGTGGCTATACTAAGTTTTTTCCATCCCTCCTCTACTCCATTGGCAGCATGAGTCACTCTGCAGCACGCAGAGACTCCCACATCCCTGTGCTAACCAAAGGGTCATTCATACCTGAGCATCCCCAGGAGCCACCATCAGAGCTGGAATCAGCCTTTAGGGGATAGCATGACTATCCTGGGAGTGCCCAAAGATCTTCTGGCAAAGGCACCCTGTTGTGTATCCCCTACAGAGACAGTAAAGCAGATGTCCCAAAGAGCTTGTGATCTGAACAGAGGAGAGAGACACAGGGCTTGGCACGCAAACAGGCGGAGCTGAGATCTGGCTGAAAATAACGGGTTAGGCCTTGGCTCGTTTGGGAAAGAGTGATAAAGGAAGGCTGATAAAGGAAGGCTGCCCATAGAAGGCAGGCAGATGTAGGAGCAAGAAGTGAAAGCAGGACAGGAGAAGACAGAAATTAAATTTAGAGGAATGTGAAAGGAAAGGAAGAAAGGGATTGAAACCACCGGCCATTGAGCAAGTGATAGAGGAAGTCCAGTCAAAAGTGTGGCAAGTTCTCTGCACTCTCATGTTCTCCTGATTCTGTTGGCTGAATCTCCAATCACCACCTCCCTGCACACAGACTGATCTTTAAAACATAAGGCCTTTTGCTGTTATATTTTCACTCTCTGGGCATTCCTTTCATTTACATTCCTGTGTGTTTTGCCTGTGGGGAGTACTAAGCAGAGACCTACAAACCCACATCTTTCCCTTTCCTATTCTCTCTGCACAGTGCAGTGAGGTCCCCACCCGTGCTGTGCCAACACCCCTCCTGTGTTCTCTGCACATGAAAGGAGAGACTGGGGAAAAGTCGTGACACTGTGGATGCAATGGCTGTTCTGGCTTTGTCTCCAGAAGCCCACTGCATCTCCCACAGGAGAAAAAGTGTTGTTGGCCTCATAAACAGTTTACTCTTCCACAGATTGAGAAAGGCTTTACCGTCCTGCCTCTGTGCTCAGGTTCCCAGGGCCAGTGCTGCACTAAGAGTAACTAAGAGTTAGAGTTCTCTGGTTTTGGCAGCACTGTGGTGCTGGTGACACTTACCCTGCTGCTGCAGCTTGGTCCTTCTGTTCTCTTGGAGGGCTGCAGTGCTACAGCTTCCCACAGTTTGCAGTGTGACAAACTCTGGGTGTGTAATTCCATTGGACTCATGCTGAAAACGCTCCGTCCTTCAGATGTACCAAAACAACCAACTATTCCATCAAGAATGCCTGACACCTCTCTATTTTGTTGACACATCTTCTTTCAGATTACCCCCATGGCATTACACTGGTGACTCCAGTTTCAGGCTCAGAGAAGAAACAGGTACTACACTTCTGTGCTCTGGGTGCTGAGGAAATGCAGAAGTTTGTGGAAGACCTGAAAGAGTCAATAGCAGAAGTGACAGAACTGGAACAGATACGAATTGAATGTAAGGGTCTCTCATAAATTCACACTCCAACGCCATCACACTGCATGTGACTACAAGGGAGAAAAGGTAAAGGAAGGGTTCTTCAGGAACAGGGGCAAAGAGGATGAGCAGCACAAGTCTGCACAGGATTGTTCCTGGGTTCACTGATAGGATGAAAAAGCAGTCAGGCTCTGTGATCACTCGCCAGCAGGAGAAATGAAAGGACTTAACTACTTATGATGCTTACGAAAGAGGGAGTGTGGTATAGTGGCCTGGAATAGGGAAGCTTAGACTGTCACACCCAGAAGATTCTCCTCTGTCCCATACTCCTTTGACAATGCAAATATGATCTGTAGATAGCTGGGATAGGTCTGGTACCTTTAACAGAGTTGTCCTTCACTCCAGGAATGTCCAGAGGGTAAGCAGTCTGTGTCACTCCATGGCCTTATAGACAAGATGTCCATGTAGCCTTTGATGGCCTTTCCATGTACAAACTGATAAGCCAAAGCAGCTCAGCCTCAGTGGTCCCCATCTGTGCAGCACTAGCCAATCCTGTACAGTTGTAGGTCATATGTAGAAGGTTGTATGGAGATACGTAAGTTTCTCCACATGTCAAATCCTCTCCAGGTTCTGTTTTTCCTTGGCTGTTCCTCTGTCCCTTCTTGACACTCGTGATTTTCTTGCACTAATTCTCCTTGCTGACTTCCCATTTTGGCCCTTCGATATGCCGGTGCCCTTCCCTCCAACCATCTCCTCATTTATTTCCGTGTGTCTGTTTCGCAGGGGAACTGGAGAAACAGCAAGGGACAAAGACTCTCTCCTTAAGGACCAATGGAGCCCAGATGGAACTGCAGTCTAAGCAAGGCTCTCCAACAGGTAAGAGGGCACCCAACACCCAACTTCTCTTGGTCAAGCAGTGCTGCCTTTACAAACGTGTTCTCACTGATTCCTGTGAGAATAACTGCAAGAAGAAGTGTTCAGTTTCAGATCCTTTAGCCTTGGCCAAATAGAGGAAATACGAGAGCATATATATTCTTCAAATACCCTAGAAAATCTCTTGAAGTCTCATTACCCAATCTGTAACTGTAACATCTGGTAAAGAGGTGTTACTGGTAGAGCATGGGTAACTTCTGAAGAACCTGGCCCACTTTTCTTCCCTGAACTGGTAAAACCTACCCCCACTAAGCAGCTATCAGGTTGCAGGAGGGTCTGGATTGGCCTTGCACCTCTCCCTTTAACTCTCCAGTCCACAGTATGAGGGCCAGCTCTTGACTAGAGGAGCAGACCTCATGAGCGAGATCTTTTGTTTTGTTTCAAAGGCAAGAAGGATTTGGGGGAGAAGGTCTCGGACAGCACAGTGGAGGTAAGTAGAGTGCAGAGCAGCTGAGGTAAGTAGTTCTCTCTCACTTCAGCTCTTCTCACATTCTCTGTTGTTTCTTTTCTCAGGTTTTAATCAATGCCTCCCCAGCCAGACTGACAATTTTACCAATTTCCAGAGATACAATTAAAAGTTACTGCTAGGACGGGTAATACAACTTTCAAATCCAAACTAAACTTCAAAGCATTTTCAATCCGTTTTTATAACTGTAACATCCTTCATGGACCAAGCTCCCAAACGCTGTAGACTAACCCACCCCACTGCTTCTGGGGAGACTGAGAACCCCACTAAGGACTTCCCTGACATGCTAACTCCATGCAGCATCACATGCAAATTCCCCACAGCCCAGCTTTCCTGCACAATCTCTGCAGCTCTGTCTCTCCATCCCCCTGAAGGGGATTAAGCATGGCCTTTGTACACCAGACCTTCCTTAGAGCTTCACCTTCCTAGGTAGGGAGCTTGGCTGTCCTGTGTACATCTCTCTTTATAGGAATGTCTAGCATCCAGTGGGTTGCCTGTTTCTTCACAGACACCCATACTCCCACTGCCTGTGAGGAAACAGGAAAATGCAATCTTCACACTGAAAATCTTATCTACTACTTCCTACTCTCTCTCTGTCTGGAATATCTCCATTCTTACGAACTTGCCCTTTTCCAGGGTAGTTCTTTCCCCTCTTGTCAATATATATTTACTTGAAGAATTCTGATTCTCTGTGGAGAGTGGGTGCTTCTTCTTTTCCCTGGAGAGCACCCTATTTCCCTGCAGATACCCCCTTCCTGGGAAAGGTGCCTCTGCCAGCCAGTTTCCTATTCCTTTTGGGAGAAGTGTTTCCGTGTGTAGAATGGCTTCCATGTATCCTAATGTCATTGGCACTTCATGGCCCAGCAACCAGTTTTTCCTATGGAATGTTCCTCCACCTGAATAAATATTGACACAGTATTATGTCCTGCTGTGCAGTGAGTCTAAGCAACCTCCATGCCTGGATAGGGACAGACAGCTCATCCTTGTTCCAGCATGGTGGGAAGCTTGGTCACTCCACAGCTTCTCCTTCCCAGTTGCTGGTGCTGCTGCCAACCCTGTCAGACCATCAGGGCAGCCCCCCTGTCCCTCCTGTGCCCCTGCCTGGCTGGAAGTGCCACGCCAACCTGTGAGCACTTGTTTCCTACCCAGGGCTTGTCACTTGACTGACATTCTGTTTTTAGCCAGCAACTTAGCTCTGGTTTGGGCTCTCCACCAGCCCTTGTCCTTGCCAGGATGAACTATAACTTCATCCATCATTTGGGAAGCATTATTTCCCTGCTGCGCTTCCCCTGCTAGGGACCTCCAGTCCAGGCCAGCTCCTCCTTTTCAGACTGGTCTCAGTGAGCTCCCTTATTTGATTCCATTATCAGCATCTCGCTGTGGAAACCGTGATGACCTCCTGCTTCCCTACCTGCTTTCAGCTGACCAAGTATTACTCTGCCAGCAGAGGAGCATTTCCATTTCTCTGAGATTATCTAATCTGCTGCCATTTCATCATGAATTTCTTTTATCATTGTATGAGCTAGATGGGCATTTTTTGTTTCTTTTTTCCTTTTTTGAAAATCATTTCCTTTCACTGACAAACCATCAAATGGATCGGAGGGAGCTGCCTTTTGCTAGACTATGTCAGGTTTCTGCTTTTTCCTTTGTAAACAGATTAGCCAGGCATGTGGTGTACCTTCCTACTCAGGCAGGGAGCTGGGAAAGGCTTGAGTGTCTCTGTCGCTCTCTAGCTCAGACTCAGCTGCTGTCATTTTGCTGAAACGCACAGCCTCGATTATCTGAAACCTTGAGGTCTGGTCCCCCTCTCCTTTTTGCTGGTGGGGACAAAGGCATGACCTCGAGGTCTGTTCATTACCATGAGAATTCACGGACACCACCACTCCTAGAGTCGATTTGTGTTCCCTGTGCTGTTTGGATAATCCAAGTTGCGCTGCATTTGGGAACGCTGGCTCTGCTGCCTTTGACATGATGGAAAGGACAGGGGCACTTAGGCTAGATGGGGACAATGGGGCTCTTGGGGGGGACTGTGCGGCCAGGGCCGTACCTGTTGTGGTTTTCTGAGGGAGGGAGGGTTGAATGCATGTAAGGTCGTCCGGTGGCGGGGGTTCAGGGCAGCCAGTAGCAGCAGATGGGAAAAGTCTTGTAACATTTAATGCTTCTTTGGCTGTTTCTAAACTAGGTGTCAATTCACAACAGGCTTCAAACGTACCAGCACAACTCTGCCCTGGGGCCCGAGAGTGGAATGCAGCCCAGCATGCGTCTTAACATGCCACGGGAGCGGCTGGAGACAGCACTGGTGCCCTCGCACCCCGCCTCGGCGGGGACACTTGTACAGTGCCAGCAGATTGTCAAAGTCATTGTCTTGGACAAGCCGTGCCTCGCTCGGATGGAGCCGGCCCTCAACCAGACTCTGACACGCTACGTCACCTCCGACTCCTGCACCTCCACCCCCTGGCGCGGCGTGGGCAGCGGGCTCCCTGGGACCCCCATGAAGCTGGTCCATCAGCCTCCCCTGCCACCTCCACCCCCTCCCTACAACCACCCCCACCAGTATTGCCCCCCCAGCTCCCTGCTTCAGAGGCGCAGGTATTCCAGTGGCTCACGCAGCCTCGTGTAGCCACACCACCAGCACCAAAACAGCACAGACTTCCCCGCTTCCCTTCCCCACCGCCTCCCAGGGACCCTTTCTGCCTACAGAGATCTAGTTTGTGATTTATTTTTTAGTAAAACAAGAAGAAAAGAAAAAAAAAGCCAACTGACCTAACTCTTACCCTGTCTCCCCTCAAGATGATGCTATTTGTGAGGAGCCGTCTATAGAAACTGCCAACCTCCATGCTCACATATCCTCACACCTGCCAGCCCAGCTGGCCTCTGTGCTCGTGCTGTCCCCATGTAGCACTTTGCTGCCCTGTTCCTGAGAGGCTTGATGACCTGCTGCTTTCTAGGCACCGTGTCTTCCGTTTCCTACTCCTCGACTTCCTTTCCTGCCTTGCATTTACCTGGCCATAGGTTTGTACCCACCCTGAAACTTCGCCAGCCTCGGAGAGAAACGGACTCACCCGTGCCAAGGGCCGACCCTGGGGCACTCCTGGGGGTGGAGTTCTCCCTGCCACCACTGCTGCCGCCTGCTAAGCCGGAGCAAGAACTTGCATCACTTGCCACGCTTCCTCCTCATCGCTCTCCAAGTATTATCTCCTTGCAGCAGCCGGCTCCAAGCAAAGGAGTGCACGAGTGGAAGAGAGTTTGAGAGGAGGAGAGACTGTCCTGAGCTGCAGTACAACACAAAGATGGCCTCACTGAACACCAAAACTTTTTCTGTTGTTATGTTGGAGCATTGTACCAGAGACCTCTGCTGAGACCTAGCAGACCTCACCACATGTAAATACACCCGTATGGTAGCGTATGTATGCGCATGCTCACTAAGGAAACACCAAGCAGTTCTGAGGGAGCAGAAGGGAAGGATTCAGTCCAGGGATCTTCCTGGAATGGATGTGTACTTTTCCAAAGAGACGGCACCGAGAGGTGCCCTCCCACCTCAACACACTCACACACACACACACACACACACACACACACACACACACACACACACACACACAATTGTCTTCTCTAAAACAGACCCACCTCTGCTTTCCTCCTTCTGGCTGGTTTTGTGTTTCCTGCCCACCTGCAGTTTTGTATTCTGAAAGCAAAGCCGAGTGTTATGTTCACTTTCTGGGGTGGGTGTTCCATTCACTTGAGCTCTTCCACCTGTGTTAGAGGGAAGGGGCGTTTTGGAGACCACTCATGTGAGGTCCCATCTGTATCTCTTGCCTGGCTATATTCTTACCTCCATCAGCCCTTCCTATAGGAAAGCTGCCCAGATACCAGACTCCAAGGCCTCTTCTCTCTCCCTCTCTATCCCAGCTTCAAAGTGAGAGGAGGGGCAGATCCTGAGATAGAGATGACAGCTCAGCTCCTCTGCTTTATTGGGGACATTGACGTGAAGGAAGACAGCATTAAAAATGGGCTGTGGATGTATTTTTAGAAAAAAAAATCTCTTTGTGCAGCAGGGAGGGGAAGGTATTAATTAGCTTAAAGGCTTTGGTTTCACTCCTTCATTCTATCTCCCTTCGAGGTTTAAGAAGATCAACTATAGGATTCTAAAATAGGACAGAATGCCTTTTAGGGCCTTTATTTTTATTTTATTTTAAGAGGGAAAGATAGAAATGCTCTTCCTTCCTGTGCAAGGCTGAGACATGAGCACTGGGTGCTGATGATGTAATGGTAGGGTGAGGAATGGCAGGAGTTGTTGCCAGTGGTGGGGATGTGCAAAATGTCAGGAAAAGGGGGACAGTGAAGACAGATGCAGAAAACTCTTTTTTACCTTGTGGGGTAAAAGCCACACAGCAATTTCCTTAGGGATTGTGCCAGTGTGCCCATCTCTGGGGCTATTGCCAGCGAGAAAAGCCACAGTGCATCAGGGATGGGCTCAGTGCTCCCTGGATGCCTGCTGGCTGTGCTGGAATGCTCAGGGGAGAGAGTTCACGTGTGACCTGGGCAGAAGCCCAGCTGGAGCTAGGGAAATGGTTAGGGGCTGGACTGAAGGGTCTCCTACACTTGGCCAACCCTCCAGGGCAGGAGCCTGCTCACTTCCAGGTCCCCTTCTGTCTGAGCCTGACCCATGGACCCAGCTGTGCCAAGAGGTCTGAGCTGTTTGCTTAGCGTGGCACCAGGCTGCCACTTCTATCTGCAATAGCAAATGTACTGACTGGGAGCCCCCAAGCACAGCCTCAGGGAAGACTGCAGAAGCAGATGACAGAAAAGATTGTAAGAAAACCCTGAATAGAAGCCCAGTCTCCCTCCAGACCAGAGAAGCTTACTCCTAGCCAGCCCCCCAGGGTAGTTTGGATGCTCCACATCCCAAACTGGATGCTGGGAGAGGTCCTCACCCCTGGCCAGGGCTCAGGCCCTCACTCCCCAGCCAGCTGTGAGGCACAGCTGGCCTGATCTGCTGCTGACTCCCTCCAGGGTGACACCCTGCTGCTTCACAGCAGCCAGAACCTCATCTGAGCTGCCCAGAGCTTCCTGAGAAAGCATGTGTGGCATCTGCCATTGTCTGGTCAATGCAGAGTGTGGCTGCTGTTCTTGCTCACTGCTGCAGTGGAAGGGGTGTCCAGGAGGCACCGGCACTGTCCTTCCTTCCCAGTAGTTATTTCGCTGTCTGAGAGGAATGGCAGTACTAGTTTGGGTTTTTTTTTTCCAGAGTGCAGTGAGCCAATGAAGCTCTGTGTGTGTTAAAATAACTAAATTAGATTTTACTTGACATTTAACACAAAGTGACAACAGCAAAAAACCTTAAGATACTTGAGGAAATAATTTTTTTAGATAAAATATTTATAAGAATGCCTATGAAGTTCCTACACAAGATGTTTGCTGCTTTAATAATTGATTGGGAGAGCTACACAAATTTAAAGAGGAAATAAGGAAACTGCCTTGAGACTCCCTTCTCCATGCTGGATGAAGGGTAGAAGCAAGTGAACTGAAGTGCTGAGGTACCTGAGGCACAGAATTCTCTCAGGGCAGGCTGGTTCTGTTTCCCTGACCTTGCAAAGGCTGCTGTTGGCCTTGAGCTTCGGACGGAGAAGCAAATGTAGATAACCCTTGCTGTCCTCTAGCCTGCTGGCTACCACATCTTCTGTTGGGTTTAGCTGGAGAGGCACAAAACTACTCTATTCCAGGTTGTCATGGAACAGGTCGGTCAAAATTCCACTGTGGAGCCGACCCCTTCGGACTTCACTTCAAAATACCGATTTTTTTTTTCCTTGGAAGGTTGGTCTCAAAGGATGACAAGCACTTTAAAACATATCTACACCTCGTCTGATCTATTGTATTGTCTGCTCCCACAGTCCTCCCACACGCCAGCGAGACACACAGGCTCAGTGTAGCTGTACAGCTGTGAACAGACACCCTTGCACACAGACTGACAGGGTGCAGGCTAGAAGGAGCATCTCAGTGACAACCTAATGAAGGACAAAATGTGTACCACAGCCCACCTGGAGGGACCAGCCCAAAGAGAAATCACCAGCTGTTGACAGCAGTGATTCTGATCATGAGCCTAGCACAATCTTTCAGGTGGAGGAGTCAGGCAGGGAGCTGCTGCAGAGATTAACTCAACCCAAATGAGCCAGTGTCTTTTTGCTGCCAAATTCATGCCCTTCTATATTAAAAAAGGAGTGGTGGGAGAGAAAAAAGAGAAGCCTAGTGAAAAGCGTCCTGCAGCGAGTGTCGGGTAGTCAGTGGACAAATGAGAAGGTGGCTTTGCTGAACAGCAGGAGAGACTGAGCTATGTTACATCAGGCTCTATCCTTATGCTTGCTCATGCTGCTGCAGGCCCAGTGTAATTAATCTGTTTGCACCAGTAGCAAAGGGATGGGAAAATGTGACAGGAGAATCGAGCCTTGCAAACAATTTGGGTTGAACGCAGTGTTTGTCCGCTGCTGTAGTAGTTTTTAATGCCATAGTCTGTGCTGCTGGGTTAGCAACACTCAGTGCTTTCACAAGGCTTTCAAAGCATCCCACTGTTCACATTTTCTCTCCTTCCTGTAGATGAGAGGTGTGGGTATGGGCCACAAGCAGAATTTCATCAGTACTCATACAGAAAGGTACCACCAGATTTGGAAGCTTTGGAGGGCCTCTGAGCCGTAAGGGTTCAAGTTCGGTTACATGTTTTTCAAAGGCTCAACCTGCAACTACCTGCACGTGTTTCTGAGGTTTCCAAAACAAATCTGAGCCCTAAACCAAGGATGCTGCTGCTTGGCAGAGTCCCTGCTTTGAAATGCAAGTTGCTGAGCAAGCTCCCCCCGTCTCCCACTCCACCAGCTGCCTCACTGTGCTAGTGTAGGCTCCAGGGACTGCCGGCAGTGTTTCGTGAGCTAGAGCTGTCCTTGTCCTGCCCTCTCGTTTGCAGCCATGCCTGGGACAGCAGCTTTGAAGTCACCCAGCTCTTCAACACCAGTCACGACCCCACCTGAATGTGTCTTTTTAAAATCTAACAACAGAAGTGTTACCTGTGCGTAGGCTTTTGAAAGCACCTGTCTGTCTGTACCTGTCTCCTGCTGTAAATATCACCAACAAAAGCTTCCTTTGGGAAAAGTGGTGTGGTCACACCTAGCAAAGAGTCCAAATGGCTAATATTTTGTAACAAAAATAACAAAAATAGATCAGAGGTATTTTATCTGTTCAATCAATAGAGTTTTAGAAATTATATTGAGATAATGTCACTTGTGCGCCAATGTCTTCTTTGCCTCAGCCCCCCCCGCGGTGTCCCTGGGCTCCAGCGGCGTGCGCGGGCGCACGGCCACGCACCGAGGGGTGCTCCCACGGGGTGCTGGGCACCCCGCATTCCTGCTGGCCTCGGGGCAGCCTGCTCCGGCTGCTGCCGCTTTCTTGTCGAAAGCAGCAGGAGCTAGCTCGCTGCTCAGGCTCTCTGAGGATCAGATCCAGAGGAAACCAGGAAGCAAGAAACTTGTTCGGGAGGTGGCAACTTAATTGTGAAATTCACCCCTGCAGTGAGGCAGAGAGGAAAAGGGTGAGGGGGGAAGGCAGAGCCCTTGTGTGCCGCAGCTAGCTGCTGTCCATCTTGCTGGATGCTCTGGGCTGTGCAGGCTGCCCCTCGGGGAGGCACAACCCTGCTGAGCGCTCGGAACACGGGAACCCGTGCCCCAGAGACCAGCACCCGCCGCGGGCCAGCGCTCACACCGCCTGCCAACACGCAGCACTGCACCTCCGAGAGCGTGTGGGCACCTCTGCAGAACGTGCTGGGCAAAGCCATGGGGCACAGGCGCCGTGCGCTGCCCGAGCAGGACAGCTGTGCTGGCTGCAGCGTCTCTGGCGCAGCACATCTCACCGGCTACGCAGGCTCGGGCCTGGGGAGCCTTGGGATGGGAGACACGCAAGGAAAATGACATTTCCTGCGCAGATCAGATGGAAGTGCATATTTTCGCAAAGCATAACCCCGAGGTTAATGAAACTGACCTTTGAGAGAGAATCGAGCACGTGCACACAAAGCGAGCTCTCCTCTGCCAGGGTGGGGGAGCCAAGCTTCATCTCTGCAGCTAGGTCGAATAGATGCTGGATTCAGATTGCACCTGCTAAAAAACCCCTTGTCTATAGGTTGCAAATTCTTTGCTGGCTTCAAAGAATCCCTTAGATCCCCAGGCCCACCACGAAACACTTGGGAGGACAGAAATCCCTCCCAGACACAGACAGGATATTTCCCAGGGATTCACAGGCTTCCATTTATGTTTTTGTGTGCCACGGATATATTATAAATCGACCCATCCCAAACAGTCATTTTCTAAGATGTTTTGAAACAGAAGATTATTGAAGTTCCTGGCTGATGTTTAGATCACACACCTGGCTGTAAAGTAAAGATGAAAGCAATAAAACCAGATTGTCTATATGTGAAATACTCCTCACTTGCTCCAATGTACAGATACTGTTATTAATCAGAAGATGGCAAGTCTCTCTGGGAAGGATACTATGTAGACATATGTAGGTAGTGCTGGTACAAAGGATTACAACCCAAACAGCAAATACCACAATTGTCACAGTGCACCTGTACCCTGTTATATCTATACAGCATCCATTTTGTGCAATAACTGATACATAGCGTGGTTGGAATTGATCAAAATACACCGCTCTTTTCCACAGAGACTCTTGAGATGCAATTTTTCTCTGAAACTTTTCAGATAGACTTTTAATTAAGCACATCCCTCAAATGCTTTGCTGTAAGTGGGCTCTATGAACCCGCCAAGCCAAATGCAGACTCACCACTGAACTCAGCACTTTGCCTGTTGCCTCCTGCTTTGAAGGTGCTGCCTCTGGGTCCAAGACCCACCCCAATTCCCACACAGAGAGGGGAGTCCTCCCGGAGCAGAGTGGTGGCAGGAAGGTCACCACAAACCCAAAGCTGCCATGTGTCTGCAGTGTCCCTGTTGTGTGCAGGTCACTCTGGGTCCCTTTACACCTCATCGGGGGTACTCTGGGAAGGTTGTGCTGAAAGGGGGTGCCTGGGGCACAGCTGGTCAGAGTCAGGCTCCACCGTTCCCCACAGGCTGAGGTTTCCTGTCATCACCAGCTGCTGGGGAAGAGGTGCCCCTCTGTAAAGTCACTGCCCAGACCCTTGAAGCAGCAGCCTGGAGTCATGCACATATACCTGCCTGGCCTGGGAAAGGTGGCTGAAAATAAGCAAGTGCCTCAAGGATGATGATACATGGTTAGCAGGGCTGTGGGATTTAACTAGTTTGGGAACTCTCTCACACTTGGTGAGTCTTGAAGCAACTTTTCTGCAGCTAGTGAGTGCAACTGAAGTTAAAAGCTGTTTTCTGTCTTAAACCGTACAATCCATGAGCTGGGAATGTTCTCAGGCATGTAGGGCAGGATCTTATTTTGTACAGCACCCATTCCAGCCTTGGGGTCTTACAGTGTGGCACAGTTACCAATGACTTTTCTGAAAACAAGAATCCTGTCTTCCTAATCCTTCCTCCTCATGAAGGGTAGGGTGTCCCAAACAATATCAAGTTCATTTTCACAAAACAAACACAGCGAGCAGAAGGATCTTCTTCCACAGGAGTGTAGGACCAAGGCTATAGCAGTAAAAACACTTTGAGTGATACATACCCATCCTGATATTCTATGTACACCTTCCTATTCCCTTCCATTATGGAAGGCTTGACTTTTCAGTGCATTCAGTACATTCCTGTCCTAAATCCAAAACACAGCACTCTATGAGGCCACATGAACCAGGGCAGAATTACCTTCCCTTTCTAAGAGGAAAGAAAAGAACCCATCTCCTGGAATCTGACCTCAGCCTTCAGTCTCAGCTCACAGCTTCTGTCATCCCTAGTGAAAAGGACAACCCATCCAGCAGCTCAGGACATGCAGCCAGGAAAGAAATGTGCAAGGGAAAAGCCAGAGCCCTATTTAAATAGCTTGTTCAAAGATAACACCCCGGCCATCTGTCGACTTGCCCCAGAAGAGGCACAGCTATAATAATTAGCAGAGGGAAAGGCTGCAGAGATGCCAGTGAAAAACAGCAGTTTTCTAACATTTTGCACAGGCCTGTCATGAATGCAGTGGGAAGAAGGAGTTAAGAAATGCAAAAGAAGAAAGATCACTGTACTTCTCCGGAGCGGACACTGCCGGCAGTGTGGGACAGAAGCTTTCCAAGGGCTGCGGGATGCTTTGGGCTGGTGCAAGCTGGCACTCAGCATCCCAAGAGCAGATGCTCCACGGGGATTGGCAGCAGCTGATCTCACTCAGATCCTGAGGCTCTGCCCTGCAGAGGAGTCCCCACAGCTGGAGGGTCATTCTGGGGCCCGTGGTGCTGCCGGGGATGGGGGGTGCTCCCACGGG
This sequence comes from Pachycephala philippinensis, assembly GCA_013397055.1. NCBI lineage: Eukaryota > Metazoa > Chordata > Aves > Passeriformes > Pachycephala > Pachycephala philippinensis. The sequence continues at coordinate 1,725,191 of VWZT01005779.1, read as the reverse complement.
GCTGGGTGCTCCCACGGGGCTGGGTGCATGTGACCCTGCCAAGCAATGGCTGGGATGTTGTCAGGGGGTCTGGGCTGCCACATCACTCACCGTGGCTGTGCTGCCCACCCGGAGAGTTCCCATTTAAACAGTGCTAGCTAATATGGACCTGCCCTCCATTCCCAAAGAAAGAGCCCACTCCTTCTTTTCAGAGCTCCAAACATCTGGAAACCCCTGTAAATCCATCGGTGCAGCCTGACGGCGGCACCTACCCCGTGCTTGGCTGCATCCTTGGGTGCCGAGGCAAGTGGCCCGTGGTGGGATGCCCCTGTATCCCTGTACCCCGGGCCTGCAGAGCCCCCCGCACACACTGTGCCACTCCCCGCAGAAGAGCCGCTCCGACAGCCCCTCCCGCAGCCGGGAGCACAACCGTGCCACTGACTCGGCTGCCGATGCCCAAGCACCCGCGGTGACTGGGGCTGTGACAGCTGCTCTGTCACCACCTCCCCCAGGAGCATCACGCTGAAGTTCCCCTCACAGAGCTGAAAAGCCGCTTTAAAATAAGAATCTTGGATTATAACTTCTAATCCCTTCATTTGCAGTAAGTGCAGAGAGGGGGCAGAGATGTCAGCTCTCTTTCTCTCCCCCCTGCAGGACCAAATGCACTTCAGAAGCACATCAAAGCATTTGTGCCACGGGCTGGGCAGGCAGCGACCCAGGGCGGCCGCTTGGCCAGGACGGGGTGGCACCATCAGGAGGGCAGGGAGAGGCAGAGGGGGATGTTGTCCCTCTCCAACCAAGCGCAGTCATCCTTCTCCATCTTTTGCCCTCCTTCACACCTAGGAGTTATTTTTAAAGGCGTTGTCAGTCAGCTCGGGCGTGTGCTGGAGGGGAATGCACAGACAAGAGGGTGACAGGTGAATGGGCTCAGCCACCCAGACAAGAACAAACTGTCCAAAAGGCACATGGGCTCCCTGGGGATGGGCAGAGAGCAGGGCAGGGAGCTGGCACTGCCTGTGTGCTGGGACGGGGGCACAGGTGCCACCATGTCCTGCTCTCGTCCCCCAGGGCCAGCCAAGTCTGTGTAAGGGGCTCTGGAGCCACTGAGCAGGCAGCAGGCAGCGCTCTTTGGGTTGATGGAAAGGGATGAGTTTACACTATAGAACCTTTTGTCTGGACAGAAATGGAGCAGGTTTTTTCTGGATCTGGGTCAGCAGCATCAGCACAAAACTAGCAGGTGCTTTTCTTTATGGGGTCACTGTGGGGATATTACTGCAGCACAAAGCAATATAAACTGGCCAAGAGTCTTCTCCAAGCCATGCAGCCTTCAAAGGGAGAAAAACATCCAGCTGTGCCACCATGCCCTGCTCTGCCAGTGGTCCCTAGGCTTGTGGGAGATGCAGTGATCAGGCAGCAGTGCCCCCCAGCAGCTTACCTGCCCCTGTGTTCTGGCTGTGGGACCCTCAGGGACCACTCTGCGCCCCATATCATTACACCAGTGATTCAGACAAGGCCCTTCCTGATGAGTTGTTTTTTTTTATCTGGAAGCAGAAACACCTCGACCCCCCAGGATAAATCCTTCCCTGACCACTCCGCACAGGGCTGCAGCCGTGGAGGTGAGGGCTGCTTGTCCCCAGGAGCTGTGATGGGGACATGTGCCACCCCACAAGGGCCCGTGGCTGGTCCCTGGGGCCCCGGTGAATGCTGGGGCCGTTTTCTTGGCAGCACAGCGGCATCATGCCAGGTTGTCAGGAGGCATCTCCATCAGCATCAAGGCTGTCAGGTATCGGTGCGGGGAGCACTAACCTCTCCAAAGCATCTCCAGACACGGACACTTCCCGGCTGACAGCATCACAGGCATGAGGGACACACTTGTCAGGAGCACCACAGTGCCCGTGGCAGTGCTGCCTCAGGCAGGGCTGCAGTGGGGGTGCTGGGATGCACCCCATCCCCTGCTGTGTTGTATGGGCACACCACGTGGCCTCCAGTGCAGTATTGACACCCAGAGCTGAGCACCACGCCTCATGCCCTCAGCTCCCGAGGGAGGCAGGCAGTGCTTGGTGAAAGCTGGTAGCCCTCAGTACAAGCCAAACCACAGTGGATATGTCCCCTCAGCGATGAAGACCCCCTCCCCATTTGGCCATCACCACCAAGTGCAATCAGGATCCTCCAGTCCTGAGAGAAGCCCCCTGGAATAGGCAAGGGATAAGGACAAATTGCTCATCCAGAATGACACCAGCTTTAAGGGCACCCCTGACGCACAACACAACTCCTCTCAACACACCATTTAACAGAGCTGTGGAGAAACTACAAGCTGTTGGAGCACATCTGCTAGAATGGCAGCAGGAAGAGCTCCCCTCTCCCAGGGGAGAGGATCACACCCAGATCTCCAGGGGAAGCAGCTCTTGAGCAGTAACAGAACAATCCTGCCTTTCCCATGGCCCGTGTCAGCCCCCACTGCAGCAGAGGATGGGGCAGTGCCTTTTATTTTATATTTTGCAGGCCTCGGGAAAAAGAGGATTTCAGAGGGATTTGAACACAGGTCCCTAAATAGCTCCTTAGAATTAAGAGGTTTCATAAAGGATTATTTCAAGCGGCTGCCTGTGGTGGGAGGGAGAGGCTGGGAGGTGCTGGGGAGGCTAGGGGGCAGAGAAAAGGCAGGAGTGCTGTAGGTGAGCACAGGGGACCACAATCCCCTTCTGAACCACAGCAGTGGGGACAGGGGAGCGTCCAACACCCTGGCTATGCATCCTCTGTTCTGGGTGAGTCAGAAAGAACGAGGGGCAGAGCAGTGGTCAGCAGATGTGACACACCACGGCAACAGGACAAAAGGGGTTCTTACAGTCACTGAACAGGTGTGGATGCTTTGACAGACCCACCCACAGTGGCATTTCAGAGGTGTGGGATGAGCTTAAGGGGGTCCATCACCATCCCTGACTTCTCACTAGATGGGAAACTTGTGCGTGATGGAGGTGGGAATGCTCTTCTAGTGCTAAGGATGGGATGAGTTAGAAATGCTGGAGAAGCGGATCAGTCCATCAGACAGAGTTTGACTAAGGGCAAATTCCTACCTGCAAGGTTATGCACGCCAGACTTCACAGATCCAAACATTCATGGTGGAAATAAAATAGTGCAAAACCAGGAAAGGCCACAAAATCTTTCAGAACAGGCACAGCTCTGTGCACACTGGTGGAATGTCGGTTGAAATGTCTTTCTGGTAATACCAGGAGATAATATTGCTTGGCACAGCATTTTCTGGTGCAAAGAGGAAGAGAAATATCTGGAACATCATTATACTTTTGATATTGGGATGGAAAATGGTTCTTAGGGATTGGATCCTGTGAGAAGCTGGGGTCCTCTGTGGGATCCTGAGCTCCAGCTTTCAGTAGGCAGAAGGGCCTTAGCACACAGCGAGAGGCTAAGCCACAGGCACGGAGGAACGAGTTCTAAGCTGGAAGGAGAGCGCGCGAGAGAAACAGGGAAGAGAGGCTGGTGATAATAGAAAGAGATATAAATGAGGAAAGAATAGAAAGGAGAAGAGAAAGGGGGGAGAGCTGTAATTTAACAGTAGTGGTGCTAAGAAAGCAGGAGGAGGAAAGCTGAGGCACATAATTTCCACTGGATGGATGATAGCAGGGAAGGACTGAGGCAAGAGAACAAAAAGGAGCAAGGCAGGAGAGAGCGCAAAGGAGAAGGTCACAAGTAGAAAACTGAGCAAATGGTTAAATCTCATCAAATATTGTTATTATAAGCAGCCCCTGCTGCTGCATCTGCAATGATGTGCCACAGGCAAGGCCACAGGTCAGAGAGATGCTGGGACTAAAATCCCAGAAAACAGGAATTGGGGCTTTAAAGATTTCCTCAGCAACCAGGGAAAGATCTTTGTTTTCCGGACCCTTCCTTCTCCACTCCCCTGGAGGAACAACCTTTGAAGAGCTGTGCCAGCAATCAAGCTCTTTGGCCAAGAGTTAAAGAAATTACACTGACACTGATTTGTTCTTCCTCAGACCTGAGCTGCCCCAATGAAGCTGGAAGAAGCAAAGTCTTCCGTGGCTTTAAGGCCGCGCTCAAAAGTTGAGTCCTTTGCCCATCACCCACCTGTGCCACTCTCAGTCTGCATTTGAGGGGAGGGAGGTTATGGGGCCTGGATGCACAGGCAAAAGCAGGTCTCTAGGAAGGGTCATTACTGCAAAGTTTAGAGCTGTAACACATTTTTTGAGCACAGGTCTCCCTCTCTGAGGACATACATGTTTATAAAGAGTGGTTTTCTTATTGCCCTGGTTCATAAAATGGGTGACATTGGAATAGAAATTTTCAGCTATACTGGCAGAGACAATTAAGGGACAAGGAAAGACAACATGTCTGTAACTGGCTGAGATTAATGGTGATGAGCTATGATTGCAGCTTTCAGTGTTTGGCTTTTGGCTCTACAAGACCAAGCCTGTAACTTCAGCATTTCCTCATGTCTATTTAACAGCCGCGATTTTTTTGACACAAACACTGTAACAATTACACGTGGGACAGGGTGTGATCTCAGCTCGGGGTGTTGGAGACCACAAAACATGCACTTAATGCCCAGCAGCCATACCTGCTGAGAGCCATGTGTACAAATACAAATTGGTTACACATATGAAGCAAATTAATCAAGATGTACCAATGAGTTGGCAGAGGACCCACTCCCGAAGGGGTCTGACTTTAGCTTTCACCAGAAAACTTCTTTGTTCCTTCTGTTACTGATCCACAGGCTGGAGGATGGGCAGAAAAGCAGGCTGGCCCCATGCTCTGGCAAGTCCTGGGGACAGAGAGCATGGGGCCAACCTGCAGCATTTTGAAGCTACTATTGGAGTGCAAGACAATTGTGCAAAGGCTCATCACTCAGCTGTCACCTGCAGTAGGCCCCTTGGGGACTGCAGTGTGTCACTTCTGAGAGCAGACTCTTTGGCAGCAAAGATGAGTGGGACTTACCTTTTTTTGGATGTTCATTTATGCGTTTGTTGATTCTGATCTGAAGCTGGGAGTGTGAGCAGATCTGGCAGTGCTGTGCCGGGGAGGGGAGAGACTAATCAGCACTAAGTCACAGCAGGAGTGCTCATCAAACACTGTGTACAAGGGCATCTCTGTGTGGGGTCACTGGGAGGCTGGCACGACTGGAGCTTCACTGTCACACCTACACATGGTGCTATGATGAGCCACCTCCTTTCACAAAGCTTTATCACCAAGAAATATGCTGCTGTTTTAAGATGGCTCTGAAACACTTCCCAGCCTTCTCCGAGGTGTTACACTCCTCCAGCACCATCTACAAGAACTCACAGCCCTCTGTGGTTTGTGTGTTGGGATGTGCCAGTGACAGCAGCTGGCTGAACAGACACTTCCCAAGGGAAGTCAGCACTGGTTCGCAGGGGTGGGTATGAGCATGGTGGCTACATCCTGCCAACTGCCTCAGGAGATCTTGCCTTCCACCAGATGGGATTTAGGTGTGGCCTGAAAAAGGTATAAACTGAACTGTCCATGGGCATTATGCTTCACCTTACCATGTCCCACCCAGGGACACAGCCAGAGAGGGTGCTTGGCAGGAACTACCCTGTTTCATCCTGGGTGGAGATTTGCACAGTGCTGTAAAATCTCTATCCCACAGCCTTGCCTCTGCATGAACCTTGTTGTGGTCAGTGTAGGAGACTTGAACAACCTCTGTTTACACTTTTAGCTGCCTCTTAGGGTCAGGGTGTGGCTACTGCACACAGCTGCAAAGGGCAGGATGCTCCAGAAGAGAAAGGCTGCCTGCTCCGCTGGGCTCTGGCTCACAGTGCCAGCCCCAATGGATGCAGCGAACATGTCTGGAGATGTGCAGGGCTGAAACACGGCACCTGTGAGCAGCACACTCTGTCCTTAAGCCCTTCTCCAGGCATGGGGTGATGTCCTACAGCTACCAGCATGCAGGACTCCTCACTAGAATCCCTTGTTCTGCACTAGAATCCCTTGTTCTGCACATCCCCTCCAGTTACGTATTTGCTGATGTTTCATGCTCCATCAATCAACAGCTGTCTGGGATTTGAACCTGGTGACAGCGATCTCTCTGGGGTGAAGCACAGCTGTGTGCTGCGGGTTGCTCTGTGGAGTTTCACACGGAAAGGCAAGAAAAACAGAGAAGTGGACAGCAATCAGTCTAAGCTCTCTAGAGACGGCACCTCTCCTCAGGAGGAGGAACACGTGGGCACCAGCTGCTTCTCCCTGAGGGCCTGGACCAGGATGTTGCAGGATGAAGATGGTCACCGCACAACGCCCTGGTGGCAGCTTGTTCAGGGCCTTGGTCAGCCACACCAGGAGGAAGAGCTACGAACAGGTTCCTCCCCCAGGTCCTGTCTGGGACATGCAAAAGCCACCGCAGAGCCAGGGACAGCAAGCTGTGCCGGAGGAGCTTGAGGGACAACGTGGAGTGAGCAGCTACAGGGCAGGGCGAGGAGTTTGGGCTTTCCTCCTACACGGCGGCATCCGAGATCCTCCCGTTCAAGGACGTCTTCGGCTGGAGGCCGTTGTTCTGAGCGTGCGCCTCTGGCCTGGGCTGCGTCATCTGCTGCAAACGCTGCCCGGGAACGAAAGGAGAGAGTGTGTCAGCCACGGCTGGGGCAGCAGCTCAGGGTTGGGACCCTCACCCCAAGGCTCAGAGGTGACCCTGGTTACAGGGTGAGGGGATGGTGCATGGAGTGACTCCTCCAGCAGCATTCGGCAGTACCCCGAAAGCCTCTGCAAGTCACCTTTGCTTTGATGCTGCACAGAGCATAGCAGCTTCTCCTTTTATCTGAAATATGGGGAGCATCCTGATAACAGCGGCAAACTGTTACCAGGCAAGACCAGCTGCAAGGAAGAACAAGAGAGAGCTGCAATGCCACAGGCTTCAGAGCAGACCCATTTTCCCATAAGGGTTGATTACAAAGGATTACTAAGTAACTACAGCAGGTTAACAAGGTTACAGTCTGTGCCTTTGATGCAGATAAGAACATCCACCTGCACAAACCTTTGCACAGCAGCAATTCCTGTCACCCTGAGCTGATCAAACGAATATTGCAGAGTCAAGTAAAGTGAAGCAAGAACCCAGGGAAATATGGAGGGGCAAATCAGTACTGGAGGCGTGTGGACTGAGCATCAGGAGTGATGAAGAAGAATGAATCACTTTTGCCAGTCAGGGAGGGACTGATGCTGTGCACTGCAGAAGAGAATGCAGAGGAGGATTAAGCCTGACCTGAACAGACATCACTAAGACAGGTGAACCTCTGGAACCTCTTTCCAGTAAAGGGAAACAAGCTCCTACCCTCCAATACCACTGAAGTGGCTGTTGCTGGGTGAAGTCCCTGAAATGTTCACTGAACTGCTTCTGCCATTCGTGGTATTTTTTCCCCCTCTCACATTCATGCTCAGTAGGATCAAAATGACTTGTAATCTTTCCTGTCTGTCAAAACCACTTTATTCAGGATTGGCATCTAATTTCCCTCCAGCTCCAGCTCTATTACAAATTAATCCAGGATCTGTGCATATAAGAGGCCAAAAATTCTCTCTGTCTCTCTGGTACCAGCACATGCACACACAGATTAGCCTACTTTCTTCCTGCTGCCATCTGCTGCTCACTGCTGGGTCTATGAATGATTGAGAGGGGGTCCGGGTCTCATGACGTTTGTGGGCAATGTTAGAGGAAGAGTCAGATGGGGGGGTGCACATCAGCCACTCATGCTGCTTACTGGTACTGATGGTTTGCACAAGATACTGAGGGGATGGCTGGAAACACACTCATGAGCTTCCCTCCATGCCCCTGGGGCTGCACAGGAGCACTTTGGAAGTGCTATGGATATAATTGGCACAAGCCCTTGGTCAGGAGGAGTCGAGCTACTCCTGGGAGGTCTCAGACCAGTCTGGGCTCCCCCAGATGCTGCAGTGTGCGTTCTCCATCTCCAGTGAGACAGGAGTGAGACTAGGCAAAGGGTTGAACCCATATCTGTACTTTCAGGCTTCCCTTCCCCTCTTTTCCAGCTCACTTAATGAGTGAATAAGGAACCCTCTAAATGTCTGAGAAAGGAATTTCACTGGCAATCAACAAAGTGGCTTGACATAACACCCTGGGTTGAGTCCTGCAGGAAGGACAAGTACCTAAACGCAGCTTCAGATGAGAATGCAGAAACTGAAAGCAGATCTGAGACACCAAACCCACCCAGCTCCCACATCAGAGCCCATCCAAATGAAAGGCTGGGAGGAAGAAAACACAAATCCACCTGCAATTTCACCTCAAAGGTAGAGAACCTGAAGCTGACCTCAGCCCAGTAATTCCAGCCGCAACTTTTCTGAGTCAAACTTTGTTAAAAATACAGCATCCCTAAAGTAAACTCATGTGATTTACATGGCATCTGGTTGCTGTTCCAGCTGGGCTGGGAAAGCCAGAAATCAACACTCCTGGGGTGACTTCCTACATCTGTAGCTTGTGGCAGACAGCACCGAGCCAGGGACTTGGGGCACGGTGCTCTCAAAACTGAATGCCAGCACTGTAAATAAAATCTGAACAGTAAGTACTGGGTGTGACATGGAGGCTCATGACTCACTGCTACATAAAATCCTGCGCAAATTACTAAAGAAAATGTTTTAAACAAGACTAGTGTGGTGGGTTTTGTGGGTCTTTCTTGTTTTCTAACCCCTCAGTCACTGAGTGTTCTCTGAAAAGCACATGACAAACCACCGCTGTGCTTGTCTCTGCTGCTGGCAGGGCCTAGCCTGAGATATTTCAGGATTCAGGCTTGGAGGATGCTGATCTCCCTGCTGAGGAGTGCCAAGTAAACATCCTCATAGCCAGGGATTGTCAGGAGCTGGGATTTCTCTGGGTCAAGAAACCTCAAAGATTTCTTCCCAAACCCTTCCATGGCTCCAGTATCCCATGCCAAAGGGGTATTCAGGGGAGGAGGGCTCCATTTTTGTGGTGATGACCACACAAATCTCAACGAGGAACAACAGACATAAGGGTGGACCACCTGAAGTGGACCTGTGTGTCCAGCCACAGCCCAGCAGAGCTCCCAGGGCTCAGAAGTGTCCTGCTCAGCTGTGCTGGCAGGTTCTCTCCAGCAAGCCCGTGTCACTGGAGGCTGTTCAGTGCTCTGGGACTGATCTGAGCCCTGCCTCGGGGAGAGGGTGCACAGAGCTCCTGCAGCACCAGGCCAGGGCTCTCTGACAGCTCTGTCAGGGCAGGGCTGCCTGGTCCAGGCTCGGTTCAGGGGGAGCTTACCCTGAGCAGAGAGCAGGCAGTGAAGCTGTTCCTACCTGCCGCAGAGTCCCTGTTGAGGTGAAGAAACAGTAGAGCATGTACCCTGGAATCAGAACCATGGAGGACAGGGCCATGAGCCAGCCGATGCCTTGGCCCCACGCAGGATACACGTATTTTCCCAGTGTCAGAGGGGTCATTTCCACCACACTGAAGAAGAACACACCCTGGAAAAGAACACCAGCCATTGCAGGGGAAAGCGTGCAAAATCAGGGTCCAGCCATTTTTTCCTTCATTATCCTCGTAGGTCCTAACAGCCTTACAGGAACCCAATAGCTCTACATTAGTCTAGAGTCTTTCAGCCCATAATTGGTAATTTCATCGCATTTCTTCTTATCCTATGTAAAAAGCTGGAATTGGAATGCCCCTGATTTCCTTCTTCACTAGACCACTCAGACAAGCAGTGCCCCCATACCAGCTCCTATGCAAGTCTGCAGCATCCTCACACCTGGTCTTGGGAGTGTTCATCTTCCTGTCACTGGCCTTACCACACCACTCCCTGCACTAATTCTGCTGGAAGGGCAGGAACCTGCAAAGGCCAGACTGCTCTGCAGTCAGTTATCCTGCATTTGGTGATAGCTTTTGTTCTCATAAGCCTGTCAGAGGCTGAAGCTGGAGTAGCTGAAAGCCAGAACCAATAATAGCTTTTTAAAACATTACATTATTTTGCTTATCTTCTGGCATCTCAGAAAAAAAAGAATGAAGAACTGATGGCCTAATTTAGATTAAAAGCAATCATCTAGAACTTTTTTACGGGTGATTTCCAGCAGGCAGAGTGAAAGAGGCTCCTGTATCACTTTGCCCATCCCAAGTCTGCCTAGGACCCCCTTGCACCAGACCTGAGAATACAGTGTTTCCCTAAAGCCCATCTAGAGGCCTTTCTAAACCCACTCCTGCAGATAGGATTCCTCAGGTCTTACCAGGCAGACAAGAGGTGTGAAGAAGGCCCAGCAGATCTTCCACCAGATGCAAGGCTTGTATCCAATCATTTCTTCAATGTTCCTGTAAAACCTGTTCACACCTACAAGAATAAATGAGCACTGAAGAAAACCCCCATCTTGGTGCCATGGTCTTCACCTCTTCTCATGGCAGAGCGTAGGCCAGGCACAGCAAGAGGGTGACAATGCTGTGGCATGAGAAGCATTAGCTGGAAGGGATGGGGTACTGGGACACAAATTCATGCTAACAGCTCCCACGTTCCTGGTGTTCTCTGGAGGGCCCAGAGGGAAGGACCCCGGGCATCTGCCAGTCTGTGCAGAGCTCTTTGTGATGGCCTGGAGAAGTGAGATGACAGCCTTCCACTCCTGATTTCCTGAAGTTACCAGTCTAAGCTATTTTGAGTTGCAGAATTATCATTGTCTTCATTGGCTTTGGCTTTTTAAGTAACTCACCATGCCCATGGGGAAAACAGAGGAACAAGGTGTTTTGTGCTTACCATAACACCAAGAAATTGAGATGGTCTCGAAGAAGACAAGAAAGAGAAGACACATGCCACTGGCTGAGTAGTAATCAAACAACTTGAAGACATAAATGCCGCCCTGAAAAGACAAAAACAAGGTCAAGGAGTTCAGTTATAGATTATGATCGACAATATCAGCCAGCAGCTTGGATTGCTACTGTCCATATCTGTTGGTTTAATGTTAATGTCCTTGGACAGTACAGCCACTGTTGCAATGTTTCCACTGGAGTCTGGTTCCCAGCAGCAAAACTGATGTGCTCTTGCGGACAATTAGCCAGCCTGTTCAGGCATAGCCAAGGGTGAGGAGAAAAGAAGAAATTCACAAGGATTTCTTATATTTCTCTGCTTTAGAAGTACTCCATTTAGTGTGCTCTGCCCCTCCCAGGAGCTTTGCCTTGCCTCCTCATGAACCCACACTGCTCCACAAAGGGTCTCCAGACCACTCAACCCTCACCTCCCCACATGTGAACCTCAGCTTCAGCTCCAGAGGTTCAAGCCCCCAACAGACTGGTTTTCTTCGCGTTATCTTAACTCTTTGCAGCAAGCATTCCCTAAATTTGGGCTCTGTTGGCAAGAGTCCTTGTTGCAAATAGCAGAACACCAGGCCAGACTGACAATAGGATGATGCTAAAATTATGGAGGCATCCTAAGTCACTTGAGATGTAGCAGTGATGAGCAAACCCCTTTATCCAGAACAGCAGAAATGCTGTCACTCCTCCCAAAGCTCTGGTGCTGCTGTGCTATGCCAGAGTGGCCAGAAAGATGTCAGGAATGGAGGTGCAAGCACAGCCATCTGTACCTGGGTGATGTTGGAGAATCCAATGAGATAGGAGATTAAACAGACCACTGCGATGAAGATCTTCTTCCTGGCTCTTAGGACTTGAGGATACTCATCCACTAGGGCTGTAATGAACCCTTCCACAGTGCAGAACTGTGGGAGAAGGCATACACCAAGNCAGATATAGACATATATGTATGTATAAGTATCTTAGCCTGGCACCAACCCCACACATATTTGACTTCCGTGTTGAGAACCTTAGTGATTCATGGACTCTCTGCAGACTCTAGAAAAGAAAGAGGCATCTCTGCACAAAGCTGGTCCAAACCATCTTCTGAAAATTCTTCCCTCTCCCTCCTGAATATAGATGGAGCTAGGAGCACCAAAGTTAACACTTAAAAATAGCTGAGATAAATCTCTGCCTTTTGCTTCTCATGAAAAGCCTCCACTTTCTTCCCACAAACCCTCTAGGGCGTCCCCATCACTGCCCTGCTCCCCACGCTGCCAGGCCCTGTGTCACAGCTGTGCATCTGGCTGCTGCTGGGACACGTGTAGGACCTTTATTGCTCTTCCCTTCTTGCTCTTCTCAGCCTCTGGCAACAGCACTTGTGCTGTTCAATGATCTAAAGCACTCAATAAGGACCTGCATTACCCAGTCTCGTGTGCATGTGAATAACAACGTCTCTGACTACCCAGTCCTTGGCTTTATTTCACTTTTTCGAGCACACAACATTAAATGTGTGTAGCACACCAAAAGCACGACCTCACAGCACATCATCTTTCTAGAGATGGAAACCCCTGGCTGGTTTGTGCAGTGCTGTACCAGGCACAGTATAATAATGCCGTCTGCACCATAACACATAACGAGATCCCCATGAGTGTTGCCTTCCAGTTTTCCTACCAGTTCTGCCTTCTGGCACCAGGGCAGTTGGACTGTGTATATGTGAAGTGCATCCTTCCCTCCTATTTCTTGATAAATTGTGAGATTTACTTTTATGTCTCGCTCGCAGGAACTACAGGTAACACACCTCTCTCAGAGAGCACATTGTGCCTCTAGCAACAACCCTGGGAATTTATGAGGGCAGCAAACTGGCTTCCCTGGTCACGCTGAGCAAATGTACAAGCCAGTGCAATGAAACTGAAAGTGGTTTCATCACTTTTCGATGTCAGGGACTTCCCCGTCCCTGGGAAGAAAGGAAGCTCCTAGAGTGGAGGTGGAGGTGTACAGACCGAAAAGGGCAGCAGGGGGCTGGGAAACGCGTGGAAGAAAACTGGAGAGCCTGAGCCTATAGCTGGGCAGCGATGGTGGGAGAGCTTGCACACTGCTGACTGCTGGGGCTGGCTTCCATGTGGGCCAGAGCTGGGCAAAGGGAGATGTGCATGCCCGGGGTTTTATATCCTCACGGAAAGCCAATATTCCCAGAGCGTCAAAGATCAGCTGCTTCCACTTGAATTTTTAATGAGCTAAGCTTTTTATGTTGGACACGAGTGCCATTAAAGCATCTTTTGCCGTTCATGCATGGGTTAAGCTGCCTTTACATCCACTGACAGTGAGCTCTTCACCCCATCCCACCTGGCTTGTTGTCTGGAAGAGTCAGGACTGAGCTGGCACCACAGTGTGAAGAGATAGCATGACTAAAAAAACCACTGTCAAAAGCTATTCCTTCCACATGGATGCATGGCCAGGCACTGCTGGAGCCATGGCAGGGCCAGGGGATCTGAGACCAGAATGGGAAATGGGTTTGGAGGGAAACAGGGGTGGTCAGGGGCAGAGGGTGGTGTCCAGCAGAGAAGGAGCAAAGAAAATGGTGTCTTAGATAATGGGATGGAGTAAAACTGACAGCCTTTTGGTGCAGGGAGAAGGATCAAAGTCAGGGAATGCACAGAAGCAAAGACAGGGAGATGGGTGATGAGGAACAGGGCTCCAAAGTGAGTCGAATTCTCTTTGTCTCCTATCAAAATCAAGCTCCTGTGTAATGGATGAGGTGGAGAAGCAAATGGTCGTACATTGCTTTTTCTAGCATAGAACAGGCACTTTACTGAAAATTGCCTCATGACAGCCTCAGACTTTATAGGGGATGCAGCCTGGATGAGGCTCACCTTTCCAGCCCCAGGGACTGCAGCTGCCTGGCCTGGGGTTCACTTTTCCCAGCCTACAGACCAAACCTTGGCTGCTTGGATGAGATATATAGGCACCTGAATGAAAGCATTTTGCTTTCAGAGTGGCGAGGAGCTGAGCACTGGTGCCTCCTGTTCTTGCCACTTCAGTCTGCTTTCCAAAAAATTCTGCTTTTCCCACCAACTCTCTCCAGCCACAATTTTTAGTACATATTCTTCTCTTCTTCATGCCTCACCCCATGATATTATTTCTTTCCCAAGCATTTTATTTCCATTAACTTCTCTCTTTTGCTCTCTTTCCCGTTCAGGGACTTCATCATTACACAAGCTACTGGGTCCAGTGATCTGGGCTTGGGAGTCAGTACAGGCAGGAGCTCTGTCTGAAGGAGAGTCTCTCTCGCACCCTCTCCCAACGCCAAGGGCTTGCTATTCCCTCCTCAGCCACACAGAGCACCCTGTTGGGATGCATGGACCCGTGGGGAGTTTGACAACGGCTGCCAGATGTGCAGCAGAGATCCACGAGAGTGGTCTCACTGCTGGCAGCTGGAAATCCTCATGACCAACCCGTGAGAGGCGGCCTCACATGGGACAGACACAGGCTGGCAGTCACAAGGCTTGCCAGCTCCCCTGAGGAATAAATGCCTGACCTGGAAACTGGTAGGTTAAAGTAAATCATTAGCATATTATGAAAGAGGGTCTAGACGGGAGAGAGCTGAAGCCCGGACAGATCAGAGCAGAGGGAACACCAAGGCACTCGAGTGAGGGCACAGGAGGAGGTGTCTGCCAGTACAGCTCACTCATCCCACACAGGAACTGCAGGGTGGACGAGCACCCTGGCAGGAGGAGGCAGACGGAGCTGTGCTGCATCTGCAGGAGACTCGCTGGACCTACTCCCACCATCACTAAAGGAGCTTGTGGCTGCATCACAAACACAGATCTCAGCCCGGCCTCCCTCCCCTTGCTGGGCTTCCGAGCATCCCCGCTGTGCCCACAGAGCTGCGCCCCGCCGGTGACAAGGGACAGTGGCAGTGCAGCAGCCCTGGGGTGCAGGAAATGCCCTACGGCCCTGCTGTGCCTCACCAACTGGGCTGCTGACCCAAATGAAAAATACCTGCTCCCCATCTGCAAATGCCACAAAGGATATGTAAACAGCACGTAGAAAAAACAATTATTCTTTTTTTTAAACTGAATGCTGCAGAATGCACGTGGAATTGCAGCCACTGTTGCAGCCTGTGTTCACTGGTTTATATGCATAAGCTGCTGTGCTGCTGCTGCTGTGTTTGAATGAATCAGAGCTCCAGCATGCAGACAGAAAGCTTCTTTGCATGTATTTAGCTGTGCTTTTTAAAAGCTTGTTTTTCTTTTGATGCTTCATTCCCCCCCAGCCTCTTCCTCCAGGCAATCATAGCCCCCCACAGACTGCCTGCCTTCCGAGACTGCCTGTCAGAAGGGACGTGGAGAATTTCAAGGGGTATTTTAGAAGCAAATGCAGCAAATAAATTCCACAGAGTGCTTAGAGGGCTTATTGTCATGTCTCGAACTATTTACCACCACTGAGTGAGTAATCCATGGAGATAATATTTTTTTTCTGTAAATGTACCTTCTTTCAGAACATTTAGGTATTATTTGAATTTTTAAAAAATTATTTTTGCTATGTAATGTCTGTGGTAATGCAGTCATGAGCTTTATAATGTGTTTATGAGAGTGTGACATGATTGAAAACCAGATTTGGTTGATTAGATTTTCCTGGAAACCAGGTGTGACATTTCAGGAATACGTTTGAGTCTGATTGTGAAATAGGCTTGGGTTTATGAACACTACCTGTAATCCAAGAGAGCATCCATTTTGTACTGGTGGTTTGTGCTGCCGCAGAAGAGCATGTGGGCACAAGGGAGGATATGACAGACCAAGAGCAGGCTTTTGCAGGAACCTTTGATTTTGATGCACTCAAAAGGAAGGCATGCTGCAATTTGCTGCTTCACGGGGTAGCTACTTTTATGTGGAATTATCAGGAAAAAAGTATCACCACTTGTAGAAACACAGAGATAAAGGTTATTGTTCTGTTTTGTGAGGGCTCTGAGGGGGCAGGGTGGAGACCTTTTGCTACATCTAACTGCTTCCCCCTCAAGTATCTTGTAAAACTTATCTGATGGCAAAGCACTCAGGGTACCCAGGCACCAGCCTTTTCCAAGGCACCATCCCTTCCTTCTGCCAGGATCTATCCCTGCTAACCTATGGACCAGGCCAGGGAGCTGCAGCTCTGCTCAGAGCTGCTGGTGGCATCAACAACAATGCCAAAATGCCGCGTGAAAGCACGGCCCTCACACCTTGAGAGAGTAAAACCCACGCTGCTAGCACTGTCCCAAGCGCAGAAGGGGACACCACCCTCGTACCTGAAGACATTTTTGTATCTTTCCCTGCTTTGCCCCTGGGTCACCTGACTCACCTGACTGTCCAGACCCAGCATCATCAGCATGGAGAAGAAGAGGATTGACCAGAGTGGGGACAAGGGCAGCTGTGTGACAACCTGCGGGTAGGCGAGGAAAGCCAGTCCAGGGCCTGCAGTAATGAAAAGAGGGATGAGCCCATGTTTACAAAGCCTTTGATGGGAAGTCTGAGCTAAGGGCCATGGTTAAATAGAGAGACAACAATTACAGCCAAGAACTGTGGGGTTTTCATATAGGAGCTAGGAACACCTGAGCCTTTGTGCCTGTGATACACCAACCCAGCTGGATGCACGGGGGCAGGATGGGGAGACAGAAATGACTGGAGAAACAAGTCCTGCAAGCAAGAAAGTCATCAAATTATTGCAACCAAATGGAGCTGGAGCACTTTGCTAGAAAAATAAACTGGTATTCAGAGCTGGTTACAATTTTCCTGGTGCCTTTTATTTTTCCATTACAAAATGCAGTTTCTTGAGATAAAAGCTTTCCCTGGGAAGACAGCCATTTCAAAATATGTCTTTGTGCAGAAAGACACAGTTCCATCTTGCTTAAAAAATTATTTTGAGATCACAATCTCAAGCTTTTGCATGAAAAAGGGACTGCAAATTTTGGTCATGTCTACTGAAAACATAGGTGGTATCTATTCTCCATAGGAAGGTTTCAGACAGCAGATGGCCAAAATATTTCACTACAGCAAAAGAAAACTTCAGCACACTTAGTCAGGAAAGACCCAAGAGCACCCCATGCTCACTTACAGATGGTTCTCACAGGTTGCTGTTGCATTTGAACATGGCTTTCTGCCTACCTGAGGAGGCCAGCTCTGACACCGACTTCTTCGTGATGTGTGACATGAAGCCAATGATAGAGAAAATAACAAATCCTGCAAATATGCTTGTGGTGGAGTTTATACAACAGACAATAATGGAGTCTCTGGAAGAGAGAAAGAGAGAAAAGAAACCACCTGCAGGTCCCTACCAAGAGCAGAGGGTGAGGTAAACAAAAAACCAAGCCCTGCAGAGAGCTGGTCCTGTGCCTTGGACAGGTAGCAGAGGTGACATACTAAGTGTCCTGCAGGCAGGGAGCCCCTCTACAGAGATCCCAGAGTGTCTGTCCCCTGGGCTGCATGTTGCCAGCAAGGGGACAGCAGAGATGAGGCAGATTCACCACGTCCCCCTCCCTCACCCAGGAGCACTCCCTGCCACACAGGAGGATGGAAAAACAACTGACCTGTAGACGTTGTTGTGGAAAGTGTTGTAGCTCCCCAGAGCAATGAGGGAGCCCAGCCCCAGGCCGTAGGAGAAGAAGATCTGAGTGGCTGCGTCCATCCAGACCTGCAGAGAAGGAGCCAGAAGAGGACTGCAGCAGAAGGGGACTCCATGCTGAAGGTGCATGTCCTGCAGCAGCTCAGAGCAGGGCTAGCAAGGGGACTGGGTGCAGGCTGTGGAACTGTGGGCTTGGATGTACAGCCCAGGGGGTGGCCAGGACCTGAGAGAACCCTGTCAGTATGGTCAAGTCAAGAGTTTCTCACTAATATCTAATCTAAAGCTATTTTCTTTCAGTTTAAAGCCATTCCTCTTGTCTAATCACTATATGTCCTTGCCAAAAGTCCCTCTCCAGAGCTTTCCTGTAGGGCCCTTCATGTACTGGAAGGTAGGGGATCTGCATTCTTCCCATGTGTCCAGTGTATCAAAGTGCAGCCTGGCCCAGCACCAGACATACATTCCCAGCACTCCAAAATGTGTGAATCAAAGCTGCTTCCTGGGGTGGAGGTGGATGCATGAAGGGTCATGCATCCTGTTTAGAACTGCAGAGGAAGGCAGCTTGCAAATCTTTCCCAGTGCCTTAAGGTCTTAAAGCTTAGAAAGCTGGTGACTGGTGACTCTGGAGTCACAGAAGCATTGTGGCTGAAAAATGCTGAGTCTTGTGACTCCTGAAAAATTTTGGCTTTGCAGAAGTCTGGAGTCCCCTCTGTGCTTCCACTGACCAAGGCAACGTTACTGGCCACCACTCATCATATAAGCACTTGCAAAAACTGCTGCTGGGTGTGCTGCTGTGCCTGTGCTGCTTCTGAGGCCCCTGTGCCAGCACCACCACATTGTCCTTTCTCTGCAACCACCAGGACAAGGCCAAACCACCAGCCCTAGGACAGTCAGTGACACGAGGCATTCCCAGCCCAGAGGGGAGGCCCCTTTGCCACGATAACTTCTGACTCCCCCTGCCCTATGGATAACTGCTCGAGTGCAACAGAGCTGCTGCACAGATTTCCACCCATGGGGGGCCTGTCGTTCAGCTTTGTCTCAGCCTGTGGGACGTGTGTCATGACTGCTGGAACAGGGTTATTCCAGTGTTATTTTAAGTGCTTAAAACATTCATGGGAAGTGCCTGCGGAAGCCTGATGCAGACACAACTGGGAGATAAGAGTCTTCCTCACTAGGCTACAAACCTCAGAGTCGGAGAGCTTCCTGAAGTCGGGCGTGAGGTAGAAGAGGATCCCCTCCTTGGCTCCTGGCAGCGTGACTCCCCGGAACAAGAGGATGAAAAGCATGAAGTAGGGGTAGGTGGCCGAGAAATACACCACCTGAAAAAGACCCCATGGGAGAGAAGCCATCAGCCACCAGTGCCCAGGAGCTTTCCTGTCCATGGTGTCATTGCGTCTGGTGTGTCCTCCTGTGAGGGGGCAGGCTCCCAAGCACAGCCACTTTCAGCAGCATTTCCTTGCATTTGCTGTCTCCCATTCCCATGCTAGTAACGTTTCTGGCTGTTTGAGGTTTCTCCCTGCCAATGATACACAAGGACACACTAATCACAAAAGTAGCATGCTAAAGTCTGGATGAAATGCCCAAAGACAAGGGAATTGCACAGGGATAATTTTAGTCCACAGAAGTAATCCCCTTAAGTCATCACATCCCTATTTTACAGAGCTAAAGCTGGTGTTTCTCTGGACCAATGCAAGACGAGTTGTCTTGATTCCACTGCTTTCTTTTCAGCACTGTTTCAGGATCTCACAGGTATGTGCCATCCCTCATCACAGGGCCCACACCAGTAATCACCAGGGCTTTGCTGTGGCTGCGTAGCTAAAGCCTGTTTGAGAGCTGCTGGGGAAGTTAACAGCTTAGGTGACCTACCCCTGAAGTGCTTCTTTCTGATCTCTCCTCTAGATTATTCCTTTCATAATAGTGTCCCGCTGCACCATGCCGTGCTCTAAATAACACATCCCAGCACCTCAGCATCGCTGTTTCACTAAACGAAGCAATTACCTTTCTGCTGTGCTAGCCTGGAGTGCTGCACAGGGAATAACAACGGGCTTCTCATCTGAAGGTCTCCCACCAATATCGAAAGGGCAGCAGGGAAATTTTCAAAGGAGATGGTGAGATTTTTTCCACCAGAGGCAATTTAAGAGACTGTGATTGTCAAAAGGGGGAGACCACAAGAAGCTTCGCTCTCTCAAAGGACTGTCCCAAGGTGGGAAATACAGGCAATTTCTAAAAATGCCTCTTCCCAAAAAGCGTGTGCGCTTAGACCCACGACCTTACAGGGAAGAGCTATTCTCTGCACTTAGAATGAAAATTACCATAAACACGTTAACAATTTTTACAGCCGTGAAAGGTAAATGTCAGGAATTTAATAGTATCTACTGTGATTTTGCCTCTAAACACCATAATCTTAGTTATACACACTTAAATAAAATTGAGTCTGGAGGACATTTTGACAATGCAGCAATGAGAGGCAGCACCAAAAGACCCGGCCCTCACACTGTACCTTGCCCGTCCACTCCACACCCTTCCAGATGGAGAAGTAGACCAGCAGCCAGGCCAGGGCCAGCGTGCCAGCCAGGGGCCAGCGGATGGAGCCAGGCTCCCCCAGGCCCCCGGACATCTGGTGCATGTTCCTCCTAAGGGTGGGAGACGTTATGTTAGGAGGAAGTCCAACAATCAAGGGCAGAGGGATTCGGAGCTCCCGGAGGTGGAGGGTGAAGGGCCAGGGGCAGACAAATGTGAGAACCCAAAAGCCTAGAGAGAACTGAGGTTCATTGCGATGGGATAAAGGGAGGAGAAGAGAGGTGGAGAGGCTGTTTGCCTGTCCATCCACCTGCCCTGCATCTGCGCAGTGCACCCCATGCCCGCCATGTGGCTGGCTGTAATGGCCTGCAGCCAAAGCTGCCCAAGGAACAGCGGCAGCAGGCACAGCCGCAGCCCTGGTGGGCAGGCACAATGACCGCGGCGAGGGGAGAAACCTGGTGTGGGCAGGCTGGGGACGTACTCCCAGAACTCGGTGACAGCGCTGGTGAGGTTGGTGGTGTCGTTCAGGGAGTAGTTGGAGAAGCAGCGGTCGGTGTTCCAGGCGTTCCCGCAGTTCTGCCACGGCAGGTCCTGCACCGGCACAAGGACGGCGGGGTCAGCATTCATGTGAGATCTCCCAGCTGAAATCTTCTTTTGAACTGAAACCCCTTAATTTTTTTTGCAAAGAGAATGGGCAGCTCCACTGGATGGGCATGCCCTTGTAGCCAAAAGCATGGAACAATTTTCCAAAATATGATAAATTGGACAAGGATTTTCTGGGAAAAAATATCATTTTGTGATTAGGGCAATGTTGTAGGTCCAATAAAATGGTCCTTGCTCCCCAGATAGAAAGTCACTTCCAATTAACTGTTGGTAATTAGTAGCTACAAATTAAAATACTATCAAGGGATATTGTGTTTATAACCATTAGAGCTTTTTGCTAGCTTCACTCAACAAGTGGTTGGAATTTACTGCACAAAGAATAAACAGTGATTTGTATCTTATGTTTCATTTACACCAACTTCAATGCTTAAAAAGCAACACAGCCCTGAGAACGGAGGCAATGGGTTGTGTACACAAACAAACTGTTATAACACAAGCTCAGGAGTAAATTTAAAGCTCAGTAGCTGTTTCACGCTGTCCACTGCCCTGATTATAAGCAGCACAAAGGGATTCCTGGGAGATGTTTACACTGTGGGTAGCAGTGTGACGGCAGCACAATGCTACAGAGTCAGCGCAATCAGCTCTGGCACTGCAGGCAGTGAGGCAGCAGTGTCAGGGGCCGTGTGAGCGGGCAGGGCAACTCACCCGGGCCACGTAGTGCCACAGCTGAGCCAGCCCAAGGAAAGCAGCTCGGACATGTCTCCGTGTGCAGCTATCTCTTTTCCCAAGCACAGTGCATGTAGATAAATGCAGAGCAGCTATTCTGGGTGATTTCCCTCTGCAGATAAAACCTGAGGCTCCAGCTCAACAAAGCTTTAAGAAGATGTTTGTATCCATTCCTATTCATCCACGAACACAGACCTCTTCAAAAATCCTGTGTTTTAAGTGCCTTGTGGCACCAGTGCCTTTAAGTGCTGCCTTTGCTGCTGCATCTAAATCAGTTCGCTCCAGCAGATGATACCTTCAAACGTGGTATCCTGGCAGAGCGGTGGCTATTGCAGGGGTGGGGGTGACATTCCAGCGGCCACCCAGGCCACTGCACCCACCCGGTGATTTCACTGAGGACTTGCTAATTGCACTGAAGCAAAGGCAATGGCTCGGGCAGCGCTGCACAGCAGCTCTTCAATGTTTGCACATTAGAGACGCTGTGCAGTTCTCACAAGGAGAGGCAGGCTGGGGGCAGTTTGTTGCTGCTCCATTTCCTCTGAATTTCAGAGGACAGAAACTGCAGAAGGCAGGCTGGGCTCCTATTATAGTTCAAAATACTTTTAGTCAAATTTAGGAGGGACGTGGGACAGACATCAGCCTAGCTTTTTCATTTGCACCTTTGGTCCTTTTGGGAGTTCGGAATTCTCTCTGGTAAAAGAAAAGGTCTTGAGCCTAACACCTGGAGCTGCCTATGTACATACAAGCACTGTCACCAGCCAGGTCTGTGACACCTGAATGTACCAAAGCCTCATCCTAAGATGCACCCTGCCCAGGGTGTAGTTGGGATGGGTTCCTTTGGGGAACACCTCTGTTTATTTGGGAATCCCCTGAGGGTGCATCTAATCACCCACAGCCAATAATTTTGTTCTAGATCCAGGAGTCTACAGTGATAGGTAGTATTAGTGGTAGAAGCACAGTTGAGAATGCCAAATGGAATAATTCAGCAAAAGTCTTGATAGATACTTGAAATTTTTGCTGAAACAAAAAGTAAAACGGAATGTACAGTGTCCACTATAGCATTTCAGGGTTATACCTAAATGACACTCAAAAAGATCCCATTTGAACCACAGGGTTGATGTCTTTAAGGCTGCAGGTGGCTCAGAGAGTTACGTTAAGGAAACTCTTACCAGTTTCCGGGCTGAAATAAATAATTCAGGTACCAAGAAGTTAATATGAAGTGTGATTCTAACCTTGTATGGTAGAAGACTCTGCTGTGGAAGAGAAACCCATAACACCAAAGCACACACTAAGAGACAGTCACAAGCAGATGTCTAGATACTTTCTGAATCATTTCCCCAGAAGAAAAAAATCCCTTGAGTATCATTTATCAAGAGACGAGTGAACAAGAACTAATTAAGATAAGGAGTAAGCCCTGAGAAATAAGACCATGATGTGACAAAACCTGACAAAACCAGTTCTGGAAATGTGCAGCTCAGATTTGAGCAGCCCTAGAAATAAAACAGAAACACAGGGTGAGTTTTAAAGACTGATGAGAGTGGGGTACAGTTCCCATAGTGTGGATGGGACCATCCCCTCCAGAGGACAAGCATCACTACCCGTCAGCACTACAAAACCGCCTCCAGGGCTGATGAACTCTTGAGGAAGGGTTCAGCAGGGTGCTGACAAAGGCTCTTTGCACAAATGGCAAGCAGCTAGTGCCTGCTTTGGGACATAAAGAAATCACTGCCCATAAAGGAGTGAGGGCCCAGACCACAGCCAGTGCCAGGCTGCAGACGTGCCCGTGACTCACCGCAGTGAAAGAGTTGAAGAGATAGTAGAGAGCCCAGGCGATGATGACAATGTAGTAGATGTTCAGCCAGAAGGACAGAACCATAGCTGCCAGTCCCACGCCTGTGAATGAAGGCAGAGAGCAGCATCAGTCCAGGTCTCCAGTACCCAAGGGACTTCATGGGCACCACAGCAAGTTTCTTTTGCAAACCAGAGAAAGGGAATCAGCTCATCAACACAGAGTGTGCTGTAGTTGCACTGTGAGCTGGCCAGCGAGGGAGGCTCATTCCCTCACATCTCTCACCTACCCATTTCCACTGGGGGAATAGTGCTACCTTTCAGTGTGCTACGGGTACTTCATGGACAGAGCTCCATAAGAACAGGATCTTGTCACTTCCCTGGCAGAATGGCACTTTCCCACATCCAAGGCATTTCTAAGTCACCACTAGATTCTAGAAAACAGTTACTCCAAACATGGCAACAGGTTGCATTCCCATGCAATCAAAATAAGCATACGTAGGGAGCCTTGGGAGAACAAAGGATCTTCTACAACCAGAGCCCCTCCATCACAGTCCACACTGCTCATAAAGTCCCTTGTCACCACACAAAGCTGCTTGAACAGAGTGCAGTGACTGCAGACATTGAGGTCAAGGACAGCTTGATAAAGACAGAGAGGAAAAACCCTCCCCTCACCTGCCACCCCATCCCAGCCCCAGGTATTTGCTGATTTGCCCTCAAACCATCAATGGGGTTTTGTCTGTAGTTATGTGCCATTGCTGTCCCAAACATATAGCACAGTACCTTTGAACATGGGTGCTAATCTCCAGACTCCCAGTCCACCAACAGAGGTATACTGGCCCAGAGCAGTTTCCAGCAGGAAGAGAGGAATCCCAGCAAACACCAGCGTCAGGAAATAAGGGATAAGGAAGGCCCCTGAAAGAAGGAGCAGTGTTATCAGTTTCCACTTTGATCAAGAAGGAAATGCCTCCAGGTGCAGCTTCTTGCTCCGCAGCACCTGTGTGATGAGGAGCAGCCTCTCCCAGAGGTGACAGTTTGCAGCTGGAGTTGGTGTGTTCGGTGAGTCTCCCACTGAGGTCACCACTGCCTTCCCCTTTTCACTGGGGGTATATATATACCGTGTAGACACAAACATTGGCAGCACTAGCCATGCAATGCCAGGCTCACTTTGCTGTTAGCTGTTTAGACAATGCTAAACCCAATCTGACAACAAACCCAAAAGCTTGGACACTGACATTGGTAACTTGTTGATGCTTTCTGTCTTACCTGTAGAAGCTTTCAATTCTTCTTCTTCTTGAGGGAATAGTGCACAGGAATATCTGGCATTGGCCACTGCTTTCTTTGTTTATAGCTATTTCAGTCTTTTAAGAAAACTGTGACCAAGACTGTATTGGCTCTTGCAACAGTGCTTTATACCACCCCACCTGTGTTTTAGGTTTTACTCTTAAAATTCCTGGTGAAAATATTCTTCTTCTCCATAGCCCTGTGGAAATCATCTCATCACTAGAAAGGAGGTAGAACACTCATCCACTAGAGATATTACTGGCACCCAGTTTTTAGAAGAGCAATTAGAATAGGAGAGCCTTGCCATGTGATCGGAAGGCTGCACAAGTTCATGTGATCCTGACTTCTAGGACTTGGGACAAAGCTTGTTTTTTACCTCTCTCATGCATGTACTGGAGCATGCCATCATTTCTGAGGAGGACAAACCTTTGCAGAAGATGCTGGCTGGGGACAGAGAGAGGACACTCAGTTTGCCCAGAAGCAGCTGGCCGTATTCAGGACAGCGCTGATTCCTGCACTAGCCATAGGGCTGAGCTGTCAGTCTGAGTCTTCTTCTCCAGATATTCGTGGGAAAGCAAACATGGAGCCAGCGAGCAAAGCCACTCCGGAGAGCTGTGGCCCAGCTTGCACCCCACAGAGCTGGGCTCCAGCAGCTGCTCTCCGAGGGCAGGGAAGCCAGGCACAGCCAGGGATGCTGGCTCAGGGGACATCCAGCTGGGGACACGTGCCTGCCAAGCAGGGAGCTGATCCCAGCTGGGAGAGGCAGGTGCCAGCACCCGGCATGGGAGTCCATGGGAGGCAGCATGCAAGAGGAGCTGGCAGTGGGTGGTGGGGAGGAAACACTCTCCGTGCCAGCAGCTCGGTGACCATGAGCCTGAATCACAAGCTGGCGTGGAAGCACAGGCTCTTGGCTTCACTAGCGGCCTGGCGCAGAGGAGAGAACAGCTTTGGGCATCACTGTGCCTGCTCAGCATCCTCCTCTGTGTGCTCGCCAGACACCACAGCCTGCAAGGTCCAGCCCCCTGGGAGCCCTGCGGGAAGCCAGTGTCGGCTCCGGGGACATGGCTGCTGCCACCCTGCTGCTGTGGAGTTTGGAGGCTGAGCTTAGCAGCAGTGCAAATCTCTTCCTTGCTTCTGTGCAAGCAATTAATGAAATTTGGCTGCAGCCCTGATGATCCTGCATTTCTCATCTACAGCAGGTCAGGAAGGTTTGTAGGTAAAAGATCTTATTAGACTGTTGGGGAAAAAAAATTAAACATTTGGACACAAGTCTTTTATCCTGGCTTGACAAAGATACTCCAGAATAGTGGAAAATCTACAAACCAGACCACCTCCTTGAGCTGAGGGCTATTGGCAGTGACACTGTCACTTTGGATGGAGGGCCAGGTCCCCAGGCAGGCATGGATAATATCCCCGGGTCCTGTACAGCCAGATGGGAAATTGGTTCTGCAGGCCTGTGCAAAATATGGTTCTGCGTGACCTTGTGAAAGTCCCAGCTTGCCTCCAGATCCATGGGTGTCAAAGGGTGATGACACTGGTCCTGCTCAGAGCACTGACCCTTGGAAGCAAGGAAGGATCAGCAGTGCTTGGCACTCTCTGTGCAGCTCCAAATCTGCCTGCTCCTAATGTTGTACAGCAGAGAATAACAATTAATCCTTAAAAGAGGGAACACTGCCCACGAATCAAAAATTGAGCATTACAAGCTGTTACACGCTGTTGCTTCGAGTCTCAGTGCGCAAAGGAGGAGTGCAGGATGCTTATTTAAAGAATTGTTTTTCTCTCAAGTTATTCAAGCTTAGGATCTCACAGGCAATTTTTAGCACGCACTGAGCCGCATTTAGAGTGAATTTGGAGCCCGGTACAATCCTGTGGAGATCAGAGGGACCGTGTGAGGTTAGAGATCGGTGTCGAGGCTGGAGCCATGGGCACAGCTGGGCACATCCAGCTGCGTGCAGGGCCAGCGGGGAGCCCGGGCATCACTGTGGGTGAAGCCTGCTCCCCGCAGCGGATGGGCTGCCGTGCCCTGGGCTCCCTGCGCCGAGCAAACCAGCNAACCGGCCGGGAGCCGATGCAACGTGACAGCAGTAAGCGAGACGACAATATTTCCATTCAGTTCAATTTGCCTGTGCGTAATGGAAGCAGCCCACACGACCGCGCGCTGAGCAGCGCACATGCAGGACGCTAAAATTAGAGTCCCACCCACAGTCTGCGGCGCTCCGGAGGCGCCTCCGCCGGGCAGAGCCGAGGCGG
>VWZT01005779.1:1540697-1697760 GCA_013397055.1 Pachycephala philippinensis | reverse complement strand
GCAGGCAGGGTGTTCGGGAGAGGGCAGGCAGGGTGTTCGGGAGCAGGCAGGCAGCGCGCTCGGGAGCCGGCAGGCGCCAATCCCCGCATTTCATCTGCCTGGCGTTTCTGCTCACGGCCCGCTGCTCCCTCTGCGTGCCCGCAGCTGCCTGGACAGAGATCACCCTGTGTGCCATTGCTGGTGCTAATAATAGTGCTCCACACCTCTACAGCACCCTCTGTCCTAGGTTCTCAGCTGACTGTATATGTAGGATCGATTTTAGCTTCACAACACCCCTCATCTAATTTTAGGCATTGCCATCTCCACCTTTGTGTGTGAGGAGACAGTCACGGGCAGCACAGAGCCGGTGTGAGACTTGACGTGCCGCAGCAACCACAGGGCAGATGCTGGCTAACAACCAAGGCTGGGACCCAGCCACGGGGAAGATGTTCTATGAGGACAGCTAGCAGTCAGAGTGGGGCTAGACAAAGACGACAAACCTGCACCATGGCTCTGGCATTGGTGGCACAGGCTCCCCAGGGCAGGCCTGGATGATCCCATAAACCTCACTCAGCTCAGCTGCACGTTTGCACCTCTCCACAAAACCTAAAGAAGCTGTGGATGCCCCACTCCGAAAGTGTTCAAGGCTGCGTTGGATGTGGCTTTGAGCAACCTGGTCTAGTGGAAGGTGTCCCTGCCCTTGGCAGTGGGTTTGGAACAGGATGCTCCTTAAGGTCCCTTCCAACCCAGACAATCCTATGATTCTACAAGTCTATGAAAACAGCATACTCAGTTAGAAATCTTCCTGTCAAATCTGCTAACTTTCTGGTCTCCTGCTGGGACTCACTCCACACGCTTCAGAGAAAGGGCCTAGATACCCTTAAACGCCATGAAGTTAAATGGACATTGCTTCAGGGAGCAAGACCCTTCTCTTTTCCAGGGTTGGAGGAGAAGAGCATCGTACAACGCCTGTGACAGCAGAAATGGGCTGGTGATACTAGAAGTTATGAGAGCCAAAGGCAAAAGGAAAGTAAAAAAGACATGGAGAAGAAACATGGGAAGAGACCCTTGGAGCAGCACGAACGAGTGTGGCACTTGGGATGGGGACTCCAGGCTGGGAAGAGCTGAGAGGGAAGCAAAGAGCAATGTGGGAACACTAGCAGGCAAAACTAAAATTATATATACAGCCTTAAAGGTGAGAAAAAGGGGTTTGGGCCTGTGTGGGAAGTCTGTAAATGGTTCAGGGAAGTGAGCAGCTCTTCAAAGGGGAGAAGGCAATTTTAGTAACAGGCGCAAGCAATGGGAGAGCTGGGCATGGAGTAAGAAGACAGAGCCTCTGCTCTACTGACACCAGCCCATACTCCCCTCCACAAAAGCATCTCCCTGACAAGGCTGGAGAAATAGCACCATTTTAGAGGTGAGCTGAGGCACAGAAGTGTGTTTTCTGACTTGATTCAAGATGTGCAGAAATTGTGTAGCTGAGCAGGGAGAATTCCCTTGAGAATACACTAGACTGAGGAGAACCCCACCTTTAACAGATGCAGACTGGTTTCTCTGGAGGTGCCCCAGAATCCAACTGTGTGTCTATTTGTGCATAGCCCTCCCTGTAAATAAATGCTTTTCTTTTGTAGCCCTGCAAATTCGCACAGCAGAAGTGTGACAGAACTCAAACTTCTTATTTCTTTGGACTGCTTCTTCCCAGCCTGCACTTGCTAGTAAAGCCCACAGGTCATGGAAACTTGTCTCCAGACAACTTAATACTCCCATCATGTGGGAGAGCTCTCAGCTGGAGGACCACCCATTTGCCCAGACCCACCCCAAAGCAAAACCTGCTCAGGGTCAAGGCTGCTCACTGTGCATTTCTCTCACCTCCTCCATTCTTGCCGCAGAGATAAGGGAAGCGCCAGACGTTGCCCAGACCGATAGCATAGCCCACACAGGACAGCAAGAAGTCAAATTTCCCCTTCCAGGAGCCTCTGTCTGGGATCTCCTTCTTCTTCTTCTTGGTGCTCACGACCTCAGGGCTGATGGGCTCCGGCTCCTCCAGGGCTGCCTGCTTCACCTCGGAGGGAGAGTTCAGCTCCACGGAGGTGTTGTCCATCTTGCCCATGGTGACTCAGATGTATGTCCACTCTTGCTGAGGGGCTGGAGGAGCAGGAAAGGCAGTTTCTGCCCTGGGCACACAAAGACAAGATGGGAAGCACTGGGCAAAGCTCCTGGTGAGAAAGGAGAGAAGGAAGGTGTCCTGTGTCAATGTGGCGTGTCAGACTTGGTTGTTACCAGTACATAGCAAAGCCCTCAACTCTCATCTTATCTGCTTCTCATCCCAAGGCTCTGCAGGAAGAGCTCTGGGACCAGGAGGCATGCAGTGAAACCACAGGTTGTGGGTGACCCACCACACAGCAGTCCAGGCAGAGAAATATACCTGTCCTGTCGGAGTGACAGTGGAGGAAGGCACGATGAAGGTGCCACAGGTCCCAGGTCTGGGGTCCAAAACCGAGTGCAGCAGCCCCAGAGCCATCTGAGAGTTTGTGTGGCCCGGCCAGGCACAGCTTTGCAGCGGCACCTCCGCTGTGGATGTGCTCCACTTGGCAATCCCATGCCTTAATCCCTCACCATGGCAGCAACACAGCCGTGTTCACAGCCGTGCACCTGCAATGTCTGGCAAGGGAATTGCTGCTCTGCTCTGCTCCTCCCTGTACACCACGGTGCACATGGTACTGTAATGCCCAGGTGTGTTCAGCTGGTGTTCACTAGTGACTAGAGCCAGCCTGTGAACCCCTGAAATCCCACTCAGCCAGGACTCCAAAGTCCTGATGATTAATTGGATGAGTCTGACTAAAAAAATTAATTAATACCTGCATTGATTTTAGGCCCTAAGAAGTATATAACCATCACAACAAAATGACTTGGAAAGAGAGCAAGAGCAGGCTACGTTACTACACCTATATCTAAAACAATATTGCACTCATGTCTTGAAAAATAAGTGCAGTTCTCCCTTCCTGTCACAGAAGCCATTGCAAACTCAGAAAAAGGCATGGAAGAGAGCCAAAAGGCTGCTTAAAAGTGTGGAGCCACTTCCACGTGAAGAGAGTATAAATGAAACAGGATCCATTGTTCTGTGGAAGAGGTAGCTGGTAGGAGCCTATAAATGTATCAGTGTCATAGAATACAAGTATTCACCATTACTGACACAAGAACTGCAAGGGATTAAACCATGAGCAGCAGGTGGTGGGTTCAAAAAGAGCAAGAGGTGATATTCCAGAAAATGTGCAGCTGTGGAGCAAGACTCCCCACTGCAAGACATGCTGGATGCTGAGAGTTTATGACTTCAGGAAAGGAAATTAAGGAGGTAAATAACGGAAGGAAAATCCACCAGGATCTGCTACTGCAATTCTGCAAAACCCTGAGCTGGAAGTTGTTGGAGGTTGAGGGACTCTTCCAAGGAAATAACACTCCCTACTTTTCCTGGTTTTATCCTCTCCCCTCAGCATCTGCCTTCAGCCAGTACAGAAGTAAGGACTGGCGAGGGGTTTGCTCTCACCCACTTCTCAGCCCATTTTCAGAGACAAAGTCAATCCTCAGCAGGGGCCCTGAGGGTGATCAGTGCTACAATCTCCCAGAGAAGTCTGTTGACAAAAACGTTAATAAATGCAAACATTGGAAAACAAACAAACAAACAAAAAGAAAAACAAAATGGGTATATCAGGAAACAAATCAATGCTGTAAAGAAGTGCCATACTCTAGCAGTTAAATCTTTCCTCACTTGAGCTTCTCACTATCGGCAGCCTAGTCTCCTAAACAGAGTCCCATGGATGCCTGGGGGACTCATTAACTGGTGTTTCTAAAGTGTCCTGGACAGACCTGGTCTCCCAAGTCCAGGCTCAGTGGCACTATTGACTCCTGTGTACTACAGGAGGCATCCCATGGTTACAGCAGGTGGATTTTGTTCCCCCACAGAGTTCATCACTGAGGTTAGAAAAACTCTATCAGCTGTGAAGGGAACGGCTGAACCAGGAAATAACTGTAATTCCTTCTGATAGGTCAGTGGAGAAGCCAGAAGTCCCCTTGCTGTGGGATGAAGTCTATAACCAAACCCTCGGAGCTGTGGAGCCCACGCCGAGCCTCACAACTCCTCTAGCCCAAGGATGGTTACAGTAAGCCCAGCAGTAAGTGGCAGCATGAAAATGGTTTCTGGGGAGAAGAGACCATTTCACATCGCCCATGAGGCAGACGCCAGAAGAGACCATTGCAGGACACTCAGAGCAAAGGCTTTGGTTGACAGATCCCATTTCCGTCCTACACCTTGCAATAGCACTGTCACACCAGCTCCTGGCTCCTCACTGAGGCAGGGAGAAAAAGATTATACAGAACGTGCAGGAGGAAACTAAGATAAAGACAATTTATAAATCAAAATAGAAGAAATAGCACAAAAACCCTTGGGAAGAACTCAGAACTGGGCTAAGTCAGGATAATTAGCTATGCCTGGAGACATAACAAATTGGACTCAGCAGAAGCCATTTTGACTCGCTTCTTTTTTCTGGAGACAAAAACCAGTAGGTAAGCTGCTGTCTTTCCAAAGTATTTATATATCCTGCTCTCCCTGTATCTCTTTTCCCTGTTCCTGTTGCCACAGTTCTAGAGTGATACTGCAGCTGGATGGTCACACCTCAAATTTCATATACTTGGGGTGAGATGATAAAGGAGCAGCAGACCACACTGGCAATTTCGTCTTACCTGAAAAGTGAGGTCCTTCAGCTCAGAAAGAATAAGCTAGATTTATGGAGGTTTCTCCACAGTCAAGAAATAGAAAAACTGGCAAGAGGATCCCACTGAGGATTCATCCCACCTACAGTCCTGTCTCTCTACAGTGATGGATGGTTAGGGCAGAAGGGCTTGTGCATGTCCCACAGCCTGGCTGTGCCATGTCCTTCCCCAGACACATAGCCCTGACCAGCAAAAACACAGGCATCAATCACCCCAGGCCAAGTGTTTGACTCCTGTGCTGCTCACAGCTGGAACAAGTGGTCCTACTGGGACGAAGTGTCAGCCCTTCCACTTATCCACACAGGTCTCCTCCAGCACGAGCACAGGGCTCTGTCCTGTGCTGACAGCCCAGAGAGAGCAGAGTCAGTTCAGCAGCTCTCTCATGTCAGATTATTTGTTCTGAAAAGCACATGGCGCTTTGGGCACAGCAAAACGCCTGAAGGACTCAAAAGGATAATCAATAAGAGCAGAGCTACAAGCTGGAGGTGGGCTTTGCTTTGCAAGGACTTGGAAACAAGGTCAAAGAGTTTCAACACGACTCTATAGCAGGTTTCTCATTCAGCTTCTTCCAAATGCACCACATTCTGAAGCCAGAACTTCCCAAGCAATGAGTGAAAGCTGATGCCATAAATCCCTGGCAGTAAAGGAGTGATCGGTGTTTCACCGAGTCGTGTAGAAGGCCTGGTCTTCTGCTGCTCAGCTCAATAAAAACAATTGCCTGGCCCCCAGCAGACGCAGAGCCAGGCTGAAACACATTCTGGCAAACAGACTTTCTTCTTCGTTTTGAAGGATTTCACTTCAAATAAGAAAATAGCACTGAGAAAGTATTGCTGCCACTTGAAACTCTGCTGCCTGAAACACCATTGCTAACAACAGTAACCTTTTTACTTTCCCCTGCTTCAGCATGAAATATGAACAACCTCCTCAAATTTGACAGAAACCAAAAATTTCAAGGGCATAAAATTGCCCAAAATGAAACAGCAAAATGACCTATGGAAACGTATATAAGAAATACTTTCACACACCTCCCCACCTCTTCTTTGTCAGTGATTTAACAGCCACACAAATCACTTCTGACCCATGCAGGTAGAGCCACAATTAGTTTAATTACACAGTGCAGGCTGTTGTTCAGTCAATTAGACTTTTCCTTCCATCCACACCATTTTAATGACAGCCAAGTAGCCCCGAGGCTCGTGTGTCTTGTTTAGAGCCGTGATCGGCCGATCAGGGCACAGCAGACTCTTGGTCGATTTTCTGCTCACTGCAGCAGCACCATGTGCTGGAGCTTCCTGCACCCCTGAAAGCTGGAGGGTCTGGGGAAAGGCTCCCTGTGGGAGCCTGAGGATTCTGGCAGTGCTGGCCCCACATGGAGCCCACTCAGGGCTGGAGCATCGCTGTCCTGTCCAGCTGGCTCTGGCAGGCAGGGCTCGTGCTTCACAGCCCTCGCTGCGTGCTGCCCAAGAGGTGCCCCTGCGGTCACCCAACCTTTCATCTCCCTTCCCCTGAAGACGGGTGATTGCTTGGTTGAAGAAGTCAGCACTCACAGAGGATGTGAGAAAGAAGTAAATCAGCTCTCCCAGCGATGGAGCTGCTGGGTGGCCCGCAGCTCCACCCCCTTTTCCACCCTCTTGCATAAGATCTGGGTTGCTGACGCCTGGGTCTGACCTGCAGCTGCCTCAAATGTGCCCCTTCCTCCAGCAGCCTACATCACTCTTGATAATGTGGCAGGTGAGGCTGGCACCACGCCACAACCTTATCCAGATGAGAAGGGACAATCAGGGCATGAGCCACATTTCATAAACCATCAAATAAATGGGACTTTCACATGAGGCCAGGACACATCTTGCAGCCCCCAGCCATGATCCCAGGAGGGCTATGGCAGTACCTCGCAGCCCCAAAAAGTTTTTGGAGCTGCTGGGACTGGCTGCATCCTGCCACGCGTTCGCTTTGCCAAGGGGCACCTTCATTTTTGTGTTATACATGCAGGAGGAATGGGGCAAAAACCTCCCTGTCGCCAGGTGCCCACTTGAATTTCCTCTGGCTCCTCACCTCATGGGGGAAAGCAGGGTCAGATCCTGCTCCTGGCAACAGGCTGTGCTTCACTCACCACTGCTGCTGTCCCCTCGGTGGCTGTGGCCGCCTTACACTGTCCCTGAGGAGAGTAGGGCTTCGTGCCTTTTTTGGAAGATGCAAATGATGAACCATTTTAATGTTATCACTTAAAATTCTGAACCATTTTAATGTTATCACTTAAAACTCATCCTGGTCCCTGAGAAGCTTCCCCAGGAAGCAGAGAGAGGGCAGGACTCTTTTTTGGCCCCAAGAGACTGTCCTGACCCAGCCTGAGCCACCAGAGCAGCATGAGGATCAAGGCCAGCCCACATCCCACTCCCTCATGGCAGCGTCTGAGCAGACTGCACGTTTCCAGATTGGGAAAAAGACAGACAAGTTGCTTAAAGGCACCCCTGTCTCCATCCTCCTCAGTGAAAGTACCACATAAAAAAGATTAAAGACCTATTTCTGCTTATTTTAAATGTGCTGATTAAATTTAAAAGCATTTTCCTTTTCTTATATAGTGCAACCTGCCACGCTGGGATGCCAGTTTCATGATGTTGGTAGTTTATACGGTTTTGCTGCATTATTCTTTTGCTCTGCCTGAAGCAACATGGACATTTTTAGCCCAGCTTTATTCTGTAAAGACCCATCTGTCTGATCCCAACCCCAGTTACTTTTTGAGTTCACTGGTGAGTTTCACCCATGCTTGAAAAAAGAGCACAGCTCTCCAAGAAGTTGAACAAGAAGTAGGGAATGGATGGAGAGAAGAGCTTCAGGTTAGTGCTTCTCCAGAAGAAGGGTGGTGGGGTGACCTGCTTTGTTCCTTGGTGAGGCATAGTCCCACTCCAGGGAGGCTAATGGAAAAAACCTTCCCAGTGCCTTCAGTGAGGACATCAGTGGGGCACAAGTGCCTAGAATGGACACAGAGAGGGCAGTTTCACATGGAATTTCTCATTTGCTTCATACCTCCTGTTCCTGCTCATGGCAGCCCAGCGTGGTGTCCAGGCACTGGCACCAGGATGTGGGCAGGCATCCACGCTGGCCCCTTCTCCTTTTGCCAGAGAGGCTGCTCTGTCACAGCTCAGTCAGTGCAGCCTGAATTGCTGCTCACTGGCCACTGCCTCACCGAAACTGTGCCTCTGAACCAAGATTGTGGCTTAAATCCTGATCTGAAGCAACATCCTGGGTGAGACTTTGGCCTTCCCGGGGGTAAACTGCCCTGTCTTACCAGGACTCACCAGTGCTGTGCAAAAGCCATGGCTGTGCAGTGCATGGGGGGGAAGAAATCATAGCTTCATACACATAAAGCTGGATTTGATGCAGCTCCAGAGATGTTGCCAGTGATGGCAGTGGTTATTTGCTGTATTTGTCTTGGTATGCTTCGGTGGGATTTTTGGTTTTTTGTTGTGTTTTTTTGTTTGTTTGTTTTGGTTTCTTTAGTTTTTGCTCCTTTTTTTTTTTTTTTGTTAAATGAAGTCATTGAACTGAGCGGATTGGGCAAAATCGGTGTTACAAAGGAAAGTGAGGACATGCACTTGAGAAAGTCACCTTGGACTTTGTTCCCATAATTTAATAATGATAAAAGTGAATAAGGAAAAAAGACTGTGAAGGAAAGAGCAGAAACAAGCACGAGAATGATCCAGCATCTGCTCTGAGCTGTCCAGCATTGCCAGGGAGCAATCTCTCCTCACCTTGCATGGCAGAGGAGCAAAGGACTGGCTGTCCCCTGGGGCTGGGAAGCTCACATTGGGAAATGGCCCATCCACAGGGCACAGACAAGTTCAGCCTGCTCCCCACCGGCCAGCACCTGCTGCCCTTGGAGTAAGATGAGCAGGTAAAAACCCTGCACTCAACAAACCTCTGCTACTGCACTCAGACGAAAGCACAAAGAGGAAGGTAGATGGGAGAAGGATGAGAAAATCACAGCTTTCCTCCTGCTCCTTCTGGGCAGGGTCACAGCAGCTACCAAGCACCTCATTCAGAACATGGCACCTGCAATGTTCGTGTCACCACTCTGGCACAAGTATCCAGCTCCAAAACAGACTAGAGCCTCACCAAGCAGAGCACAACATTGTTTTCCTGCTGCAGCACGGCCAAGCCGAAGAGAAAATCTGTGTTCATTCTCAGATGCCAAACTCTTTGTTCTTTTTCCCCATGAAACCAGAGAGATAATCATGCTCCGGACCCTCAGGCTGCCACACGGCTCCCTTTGTTCATATGCTTTTTTTGGGGTGGAAAATAGAGAACAGCAGAGCCAGCTGCCTCTGCAGGAACCTTGCAAGAGCATTGGTAGCCTCCAGCTCCTTGGCTGAGGTTTTCCTCAAAACAGCTTGGAAAACGTGTTCATTACCCAGAGCACCATCCCCTGCTCTCCAGGATCATCCTGCAACTAGCTGGGCATTATTATCTCTACCACTTTAACATTCAGACCTCCTGTCCTCACTGCTTGTGCTGAGCTCGATACAGCAGTGCAGAAGGAGCAGCTCTTCCCCCAGGACTTGTGATCAGGAGATAAGGCAGAGGAAGGAAAGGTTGCTGTCCCTGTTGCCTTGGCTGAAGACTTGAGTCACATCCCACACAGCCGGTCCATACCAGGGTGCAGACCCTGGCCCTCTGGCACCAGGAACAGCCTTTACCACAGGAGCATCTCCACAGGGGCCAGACACAATACCCCTTGCTCTATCCCCAGCAAACAGGACTCAGTGTCGTGGGCACGTCCATCTGCAGTATAAGGACATTAGTTGCTTGTTCCTTGTGCCCATTAAGTTTCCTCGGAGGAAAAAGCATTTCCAGCTGTGTGTCTTCAGCCTGATTTTCTCCACACAACAAAACCCTGAACTGTTGCAGAGCTTCTCTTGGAGGGAGGAGAACCAGAATTAAATGTGCTGGAGGTCTCTACCAGGTGCTGGCAGAATCACAGCAAGATCACCAGCAAACTGAGGAGCCTTTGGTATCCAGACTGCAGCTCCAAGAAGCACTCACAGGAGATAGGGAGCAGGGAGATGGTAGGAGGGGAGGGAGGAAGGAGGTGGGTGAGTTTGTCCAGGTCTCCAGTGCTGTGGAGACAGAGGAGGGATGGGGAAAGCTTCACTGAAGGAGAGTCACCTCCTTTAGGGTCAGAGTCTTGCAGATAGACAGGAAGGAAGGGCACAGACCCCAGAAACATCCCAGCAGCTTTACAGGCACGGAAGCTGAGCTCCACTGCCACAGACCATCAGAGCTTGCAGGACCTTTGTGAAGCGGCACCGAGAACCTGGAACACTGTGTGCCAAGTTGATCCTTGGGGCTGAAACACACAAGGCTGGGGAGGGCTATCCCAGCCCCAGGGAGGGGCAGCTGAGCCCATGCTTCTTGTGTGAGTATCACCTAACCCATTCCCTGAGTCCTACCCACTGCAGACCCTCCCCAGGGAAGCTTGCCCCAGGTTTTCACATAGGTGCTGGTACAGCATCTTTACTAAGCCATCATTTGCACTCACTACACTTTTCCCCAGCCCATAGGCACTGTGAGAAGCTTCCCAGTATTTGGGACCCCAGTACCATTTTCAGGTCTGCTCTGGGACAGTTGTCTCCCCTCTCGCTCTGCCTGCTGGTGCCAGCTCCCTGGATGGAAGCAGGAGGTTGCTCACACAGCAGGGCAGGGAGCAGTGCCTGCAGGTCCTTCCCAGCCAGCCCCACTGCAGCACGGGGGAGAGATGGTTCATGCCCCTCTGCAGCAGAAACACCCTCTGCAGCCCAGGATTTCGCTCAGTGCCCAGGTTTTGGAGGCTGGTTGTTGCACCTGCCTGTTAACACCAAGGGGAATCCAGTTAGCTCTGCATGGGAGTGACTGACGGGAAAGTTGCTGCCTTCCCAGCAACTGGTGTCTTTCTTGACCAAGGGGACATTGCCATGGCAGTGGCAACGGACGGAAGAAATTTAGGCACTGCGGTGGTGCAGCTGTGGGTAAAGCTGTGCAAAACCTGCTCCACTTCACACTGCTCCAGCTGAGCACCAGGCAGGGCTGGCCTCGTTTGCTCAGCTCTCCATCACCTTTTGGAGGACAGAAACAATCCTGCATCCCACCTTGTCCTCAGGGTGCTGCGCCACTCAGCCCCACATCCAACCCAGCGTGGATGGAGAAGAGCTCAGCACCTGCCCCGCTCTTCCCCAGGGAGGCTGGTGCAGGCAGGTGGCTCTTTGCCACCACTGCTTCGGCATTCCCTTCTATGCCCCCAGCGCTCACGGCCCAAGCCCAGACACTGCAGTCCCCGTGGACTCACCTGCCTCGTGGTGCCAGCCGGTGGCAGGTCCTTGGGGCGCAGAGCTGCTCACGGCCACGCCAGCCCAGGGATGCACACACGGACCTGCTTGCACAAGCAGAGGGGAGCTGTGAGCCCCTCCTGCCACGGGGCCCTTCTCCCCCCGCCTCACCCCACACTGCTTCTCATTGCAGTATCGACAAGTCCTTAATGAGCTTTGAGCTCACGTCCAGTCAAATCAACACCCTGCATGTCGCGGGTGTGGGGCGGGGGGGTTCCACAGGCCCTGGAAAATCACGGCCGCTGGGAGAGAAGAGGCTCCAAGGGCATGGGCAGGAGGGAGGACAAAGAGAAAGGGCCTGATGCCAAAGAAGGGGGGAGCCATCAGGCAAGTGAGCTGCTAGGGGTTGGTAGAACCCATATTGCTGCAAGGATTTGTTAGTTCCTGCAAGGATCAAGCGCATTACTGGCTATGGGTGGAGGGTGGAGGCTCATGGAGTGGAGGGGGCAGCCACAGGAAAATGGATACTTCTCGTTTGAAGTGGCAGGTACCAACCATCAGCCAAGGAAAGGAGCCACGTGTGAATAACCAGTTGCTTAGTATGTAAATCTTGTCATTGGCTCTAAAACAGGTTGTGTGGAACCTTAATTTCTCTTTCCTTTTCCTTTCTGGGGCCCAAGATAATTTCCATCCACTGGGAGTAGAGAGAAGTCGCTCTCAAAAGCAGTGTGGGAGAGCTGCCGACGCCGTGAGCATCACCTCGTTAGAGGCAGCATTGACAGAGAGGCAGGGGAAGGAGCCCAAGTGAGTTACAACAAAGTTCTCCCCAGAGATGACTCCTTAGCACTTCACCAGCTCCTCTCTTTGTGTTAAAAGAGAGCTAGGGGTGCTTAAAATAGTGACAAAAGTACATTTAGTGGCTTTCAGTGCGGAGGAGAGAACACAGTGACCTGACTCCCCTCCTGCGCCCACACACAAACGAGGGCTGCCTTCACCTCATTCATGACATTGCACCAGCTCCGTGCAGGCTCAGGTGCGCTGAGGGTACCAAGGTAACACCACACTTTTTATTCCTTGCTCTCAAAACTCACCTTCTTTAAAGGTCCCCCCCGCTCCCTTAGAGCAGGCAATCACATCATAACCCATCACAGCCAACCCTGACACAGCTCGTGTGCCAAAGCCCTGGCCCTGTACGGATGGGAGGGAACACATGCTGCCTTATAGCTTTGTTGGGGTTGCTGCTTGTGGTGCCACTACACCTGTGCTATTATCCTGCCCACAGGCTATGTTTAAAGATCACATTTCAGACTAAGTGATCACTAGAGGAGCATGGAGGAGGCAGTGAGACTCCCATCAGGTTTTTATGGCCATTAAAGGAGAAAGACAGTGGTGCCAGGAAGGCTGGAAAGAGGGGAAACGGAGAAAGAAAATTATTTTTACTGGGTAAACCCGGGGGGCTTTGAGAGCTGAGTGGCTCTCCAGCACACAGGCTGGAGGCATCCTGAGAAAAGGCATCCTCTCTGAGCTGAAGCAAATGCAGTGAGTGGCAATCCCTTCTGGAAGAAAGCTGTGGGTCTGAGAGAGCACCCTCATCCCTCTCAGGGAGCCTGTGTCCCCCACACCGCTCTGGGAGCTTGAGTACCTCTTATTTAGCAGCTAATGAAGTTAAAACAGAAGTGAACTACATCTGTCTTAGAAATCTTTCCTTTAGGCTCTTAGCTGGGATAAAAAACCAGCCGGTGAAAATGTGCTGCTTTTGCTCCCTAGGAAACCCATTCTGTATCTCTGCAGCTGAGCACAGCTCGCACTGCCCAGGCCTGCAAGCACAGGGAGCATGTAGTGCACAGCAGGGAAATCATTATCGCCCACCATGCCACAGAACACTGCTGGAATTGCTGCCAGCTGAGTCCTGCGGGGCAAGATCAAATCCCTGCCTGATGAACTAAGGCTCACAGTGCCTTGGAGAGCTTTTTCTGCGGCAGTGGGGTAGGAGCTAGAAGATCTTTAAGGTCCTTTCCAGCCCAAACCATTCTGTGATCCTATGATGCAACTCTTGGTGAAAGCAGAGCTGGCAGAGGCACGCTTCTGTGTCTCCTGGGAAGCGTGCAGGCACAGCCCTGGATGTGCTGGACCCTGGAGGAGGCTCAGCTCTCCCCTTGTCTGCCCAGCTTGCATCGCAGTTACCACAGAGCCCAAGCCAGGTGAGGGCTTTTTGAAGGTAATGCCATGTTACTGGGTCACATTTGCTTTGGCCAAACCAACCAAATTAAACCAAGTACCTGCAGGTGGTTTCAGAGGGGAGCCAGCAGCAAAGCCCCTGGCCTCCTTTTGCCAAAAGGAGTGAAACTTCAGCTATCAAGATATTGTAGCTCACCCTTTTCTGAGTTTGGCATTAGCCCATCCATCACTGTTCTCTCTCGGTCTCCAATCTCTCCTCAAGGCCATTTGCTGATGTGACACCTCCTAAAATAAAAAGACAGAGA
The DNA here is from genome assembly GCA_013397055.1 of Pachycephala philippinensis. NCBI lineage: Eukaryota > Metazoa > Chordata > Aves > Passeriformes > Pachycephala > Pachycephala philippinensis. The sequence goes on along the minus strand of VWZT01005779.1, from coordinate 1,684,235 downwards.
GAGACAGTAGCAATTTGCTTGCAGGGCAGGTGGAGATCTCAGGTCTGAGGGAACCAGCCTGTTATATGTGTTTTCACAGCTCTCCACAGAGTCCTGGCTGAGCAACACCTGAGAACTGCAGTAGGTCTGCTGGAAACACCAGGTGCCATAGGCAGACTCCCTTCACTGGAAGCACAGCAAACAATCTCCCCACCTCATGCACTTCTAGTCTGGAAAGAAAACAGGCCAGAAAGTGACCATTTCCACTGAAGGGATAAAAACTGCATTTGAAAGCCACAAGTGTTTTCTAGATCCCATTTGTTGTGCGAGTTAGAGGCAGAAGCAGGCTGTGAGTATCAAAGGCGCTGGAGAGAAAGAATCTCTCTCAGCATCAGTCTGAGCAACCCCTGCTTTTCCAGAAAAAAGGGAAGTGGGACCAAGAAAAGGAGAGAGTACATAGATATTTCATACTTGGCAAGAACTAGACACGGACTGGTAAGCCCAAATGAATTTGGGAACATGCCTTAGAAGAGAAGCAAAATTCATTTGAAAAGATGGGATTTGGAGCTGCTCTCTTGGTTGTTTTCCATAAATGTTCATGAGACTAAATTTTGATTCACCAGTGTGTTCTCAGAAAATGAGAGCTTGGCAGATACTCAGACAAATACTCGCTGGCTTCAGTATTTGCATTCAAAGCGTTTGGGCTGCCACCTCCAAAGCTTTTGGTGGCTTGGGAAATATCCAGCAATAGAGCCCAACCCCACCATATAATCTGTGTGAGTAAACACAAGTGCAAAGAGTGCTTTCTGGATAACAGCTATTGGATGCGATGACAGTGGTGAAAGCAGCCAAATAATCAGGCTAGACATCTCTTGGTTTAAAATTCATTTGCAAAAATCATTAACACAATCATTGCAAAATAAGCAGAAGTATAATCACTCAGGGATAATTTGCAAAGAGGAATAGGGCTGCACTCACTGAAAAGAGCTGTTACGAGATATGAGGCTGCCTGGCTCTGACTGAACCCACCAAGGCCACCACTTCCAAAGGGAAGCAAAGCTGGCCAGCACAGCAGGGCTGGCAGGCATTGCTTTTTCGAGCCCAGTCTAAGGCATGGCCTCTGCCACCCCAGCAATCCTGCCAACCTGCAGTGGGGGCCAAGCTGGCTGGCCTCTTTCCTCCCTGAGCAGGCTCAGAGCTCAGCTCTGGTCTGACTCCTGACACCCAAGCCATCCTATCCTAAAGGGTGGCAGGTAGGGAATAGGCAGGGAAAACGTGTGAGACCAGGGTAGGTAAGGCAGGACAATTCCTGTGCCCAGTCCTCCCAGCTTCCACTCACAGGTGCTGTATGTGACTCCCAGCCCGGGTGGCCTGTTGAAAACCCCCCTTGTGGTGTCCAGAGTTTCTTTGTCACCGATGGCTGGACTGTTAATACCATAATCACCTGCCAGCCTCACTGACCTCCTCTCCCCAGGAAAACTGCCAGAATCTCTGCTACTCCTCATCTTGGGCATTCCTGGTCAAGTTGGGATGAGCCAGTCCTATGGCACAGGGAAAGGTCTTGCCCCACACACTCAGAGCTCTCCACAGGCTGCCAGCCATGTTTCCAGGGCACACAGCTTCTCTGAAATATCCTTTCCCTGGAAACCTGTCAAATACTTTTCACAGATAGTACTTTTATTTACAATTACCTTCAGCCACTGGTATTAAATCTGCATTTATGCCACTTGTCCCTGCAGCTGCTAGGAGCCCTTAGGAACAACTTCATCTGGAGATGACTTGTTTCAAAGACTGGGCATTTTTAAATCTCTCCTGCCGTCAACAGCACAAAAAAACCAGAACATGGTGAAGGAATAAAAATGTAAAAGAAATATGGCAAGAACAAAACTGAAAATAAATACAAGAAAAGAAAAGGAATTTCCACCACTGGAGGAGATTAAAAGTGACCTGCCAAAGAAAAATAGATTGGGTTGGAGCACTTTTGTTCAGTGCATGCCTATTCATTTTCTTTGCCCTGGAATACTCTGGAGACAGGGAGAACTAGTGAGATAATGTCACTGGATATTCTGGCAGTAAGACTTCGTCAGCTGTGAAACAGCCAAGTTCTGTTAAGCTCAGTGGTTTTTGTGTTGTTTGTCCTGTGCACCTTACCATAACTCATGTGGTTGAGAAACACCTGGGAGAAAAACTTCCTCTGCTAAAGATTTGTCAGCTCTGAGATTTCAGTCAGCAAGAAAGACCTGAAGGACCAAGAGTCCCCCAGCACAAAATGAAGAAGATCAATCTGACATGTCCTGAGATGTCTTATGGGAGGAGGGGGATATCAGAAGAGAAAGAAAAGGCCACTAAAATGAAATCCATGGCCCATTGCTGTGGGTAGCCCAGCCCACTCTTCTGGTGGGGCTGGCACCTGCAGCATCTCACTGCAACGCAGATTCAGCTTCCTGCTGGGCAAAGCCAGACCCGAGTTGCCCTTCCGAAGTGTGAGGTTTAATCACCAGCACCCACCTCCCAGCAGCTGCCAGCAGGCTCCCCAGCTGATTGCTGGTGAGTCTCTGAGCACCGGTGAGAGTAAGGCACCTGCCTTCAGCTTTCTCCAGGCATGCTCCAGGCGTCTTTGTTGCCTGAGGTCCAGGTGACACAGGGACACAGAGGTTCCCAGGTGGTCCCAGAGGCCACGTGCCACGGGTGTCCCTGGTGCGATTTGGGAGCAGATTTTAGTTGTGGCAGAGTCTCCCCTCACCCCCTTCTTCCCAGCTATCTTCCCTGCCACAGGGGTGTTTGAGTGACACTGGGTGTGCCATGTCCCTACATGCCCAGCACAGCAACGAGGAGCACAAGGCCCTGGGAACCAGAAAGTGAGAGCTGTCACAGACACCAGCCATGGGATTCCTGCGGGGAGGATTCCTGGCAGGACTTGTGTAACAGCAGTACCTACCCACTGCAGGGTGTTCTCTTAGGTCTTGTCTACCCAACCAGTGTTGCCCATCTAAATCAAAACAAATTAGGCTAAATTAAACCAGAGCAGCCCACTTTGAAGCATGATTATTCCAGCTTAAAGGCCATTTGGGTAATAAGTGGACATAGTCACATTGATGAAAGTGTGCCTGTGCCTGCAGGCTGTTTTGATAAATGTAGTTAAAACAACCTGATCATCTTTCTGTCAGTGAAACTGCAAGGGACTCACAAGGGACTGGAAAGATTTAGCTCTATTGCTTCTAATCCATCAAAAACAGTGTGAACAGTAACACTGTGTTCAACTTAGCTCAAACTTGATCCTGATGGACTTAATATAAATTAAAATTAGTGTGAATGGAACATAAATAGAAGTGTCCTCACATACTTCGGAAGATTTAACTGAAATCACATACTCTGTGAAACCAACCTAACTTTAAAGTAAATGTGTCCCTAGGTCTAGTTACATCATTGCTCTTGTGATTTTTTTCCCCTCTTTATTAAGAGGCTTATGCTAATAAAAGCTCTGAGGTAGATGTTTTAAATCAGCATAAGTACAGTTATACTGATGGAGCTTATGCCACTTCCCAATAGATCTGTATGGCAATGCTTTCCTACGGGGAGAAGCCTTCTTGCACGGCTGCGTTTGACCTCAAAAGCTCAGGGGTGTGGGAAAAGTGTGATAGATGTGGAGGAAAAAGAGAACAGATTTGGGTATGAGATGGAAATGAGGGTTACTGACACAGGCAGTATAACCACTGCCCACCACAGGTGCTCCATCATGATAAGGACACAGAGCTTGGGGATAAGGAAGAGCAAAGGCCTGGCTCCTGTGAAGTGCCACACAGGGGCAACCTCATTTATTACCGCATTGGAAGGGACAGAGCCTCCACCGTGAGGGGAAATATCTCCAGCCTGCAGCCTCGCTGCTGCTTGGCCGTGTGGTGCACACAGCCAGAGCCGGCCCTTGTCTGCAGCAATCGAGTTTCACACACCCCCGCCCTCCAGGGAATTGCATCTGTCGATAGGATTGGGCGGTGGGAAATTGCTTTGCCATCACTCGATGTGTCCTACGTCATCCTGCCCGAGGGACTCTGGCCAGAACAACCAGAAGGTGCTGCTGGCACCTCTGCCCACGGTCACTAAAACACCCTTCTCTTCCTTCCAGAGAGGGAAGAAATTTTGGAAAGTTTTACCAAGATTACAGAGTACCTCTACTTGTAAGTCCAGAGCCTCACAAACTCACAATGCTGACAGCAACACATTTACCCACCAGCCTCTGTCACAATGTCACAGTGGTGCTGTCATTAACACAAAACCTACCAAAGCTCAATTCTCCCCCAGGTGCCCTAACACACACACACCCATGTGGAGACACTGATCTGAGATGTTCTGTACCTCTAACTTTCCAAAAGGGATCAGCCCCCTTTCTCCTTTTCACATGAAGCCTCACAGGCACTCCAAGGCCAAACAGCAAAGGATTTGCTGCTCCCTCCCTTGACCATAGAAACAGGAAAGTGAGCCTGAGCTCAAAAACTCCCAAATGCAAGGGAAATGCCACCCCCGTCTTGTATTGCAAAAGAGGCTGGAGCGGGGGTCATATTAAAAAAGAAAAAAAAAATTAGGCACCAAATAACTTTTGAAATCTGATTACACCAGGTAACGCATAAAAAGAAAAAAAAATTAATTCCTGTTATTTTCTCAGCTTAAACACAGTAAAGTGAATATGTTCTGAACGTGCTCAAATATCCTCCACCCAGAGGCTCTGAAAAAACTAACTGTGCCTGACCACACTGCTTGCCTATGTGGAGACACAGACTCCCATGCCAGGGCTCCTGGACAGGGGTGTTTATGGGAGGGACAACTGGAGGCTGCTCCTGAGCTTCCACTTTACTTGGCTGGTAATTTATGCTTTAGCTAAGGTGTAAAGCAGGTGCAAAGGAGGTGCAAAGCTGAGCCCTGCAAAAGCATTTTGGAGTGGGAGAGCCCCGTGTTGGTGATGAGAGACAGACACACAGGGGACAGAACTCCACAGGGCACAAAGAGAGAACCCCACCACCATCTCCCTGTTCCTTGACTGATGTATGCATCACACCAGTGCCAAGGGGAGCCACAGTCACCTAGCCTGTCTGGGGAATTCATACCTCATCCAAAAGCATTGCACAAAAAACTAACACTGCCTGGGCATGATTTCCCCAAAGTTCTGAGCCCCAGCACTGGGCCGGTTCCCATTGCCAGGCTGCCTCCCACCATCCCAGCTAACCCAGCGTTATGGATTTACACTGCTGTGCCTTGCCACTGGTGGGACTTCTCTTCAGCAGCTCCTGGACCCACTTGCATGCTGCTTGGAGCACTCCAGCATATGGACCCCTGCTTCTGGAGAACCTGATCAAGAAACACCAGCTCCAGCTCTCAGGTCATCCTCACTCCAAAGCTAGAACGTGGGGAGGAAGCTCATGTTGCAGCGATGGCCCTTCTCCAGGATATGTGAAAGTGACAGGTTGCTTTTATGCTTGAGGGAGGGTTTATTTCTCCATGAGAAAAATAAGCTTATTTCACATCCTGTTGAAATACGAGGTCCAGAAAGGCACCAGATGGCCTGTAATGTCTCATCCTCCTCCAGAGACCACTATCTACACCATGCTACAAACACTCGATAAAGCGTGTTTTGGAAAAGTTTAGTGGCCACTGGCAAATAATGATTGAGCGTAAGCACGCCTCTGCTCCAAACCAGCCATCCTAGTCCAGAGCTCCCATCCTGACTGTCACCCAGGCTGGACAGGAAACTATTCTACAGCCTGTAAAAAAAAACCAAAACAAAACTGGAGGAAAAAATTAAAAAGCCATTTCACAGAATGGTCTTGGCATGTCAGCAAAACCAAGGCAGGATGGAATTGCCCACAACTGGCTTTGAGCAGACACTGAAAGCATTTCTCCCTGGGAATCCCTTTCGTTTCCACATAGCTTTCCAAGCTCAGGCTTGACTAACCAGAACAGACAGCTCTGAAAATACATGTCCTCCTTTGCAGCTGTGGGTCAGGGATGCAAGCCAGAGCCAGGATCATGCTCCAAAAGCAGTTGAGGGGGCAGGGCTTATTGTGGGCTTAAAAAACAACACAAAGCAAAGCAACCTCCACACTGTCCATCCATGCACTGTTAGACACATTTCTTCTCTTCCCCTGGCAGGCTCAGGAGTAAAGCCTTTCACTTTAATCCCCCAGCCCTTCCCTGCAGCCCTGAGCAGGGAACTGGATGGCAGCATACGCACGTCTCCTCAGCCTCTCAAGTCTTAGATTTTAATCTTTAATTTTTGAAAGAAGGTATTATTTTATCTTCTCCTTTGATGAACATTACCCCCCTCTTACCCCATTCGAACACAATTTAGCTAATTAGTAAGAGGTTACCGTACATAAGCACATGTAACCTGATAAAGCAAATGACTTCAAGAAGACATGAAGACTGCTACATGCCCTCATGACTGTCTCTTTCCCAGCCCTCATTTGCTGTGCAACCAAGTCACTTGGCTCATGTCTCTTATTTCCACCTGTGCAAGGCCCACCTCCCCTCAAGATGGGGAAAGCACCCCAGCAAACCCCTCCTGCCACACACTCAGGGAAGTCCCCAGGTTCCAGCACCAACCACACAGTCCCTGCAGAGTACCCATAACTCACACAGCACAAACACAGCCTAAGATCTGAGAGACCCCTGTTCTTCTGAGAGTTTTCATTTCCTCCAGTTCAGTCCCTACTGCCCTTTTCCGCCTTCCGACCCTTGGCAAGCTGCAGTACCTGCACAGGGGAAATGGAGAGCTTTGCTCAGGAGGGAGCTGTGGTTCCAGTCCTTGGCAGTCAGCCCCTGCAATAGGGCTGTGCTGGGCATGGCTTTTCTGCAGCTAAGAGGAGGGCTCGAGGGAGGGCACGGCTGCACCTGCGGCTCGTTGGAAGCTACAGCAGGTGACTGCCCTTTGTCATCACTGCCTGGGACAGGAAAACGTTTGAGAGCCAAGGAGAAATCACACTGCAATTCTCCTCCCCCCAAAATACAATGTTGAGGGTCAGAGTCACAAAACTTGAAGACATCCTGGTGATATTTGATGGTTTTACCTCTCTTTCTTCAAATTTTGTCCAGTACAAGTTTTCAATGACCATTTCCTTCTTTTTTTGCCATTTGCCACTGTCAAAGGAAGAAGGGAGGGAAGGGTGAAGTGGGGGAGGAACAGGAATAACAGGACGGAAAAGGATAATGCAAGACCTTTTGGCTTGATTTCTTTTGTAACAAACTATGTTCCTGTCTTTTCCTTCTGCAGAGAGGGGAGAAAGTGGCCTTTTTATGAAGAAAAAACAAACCAAACTAAAACCAGAACAATAAAAGAACTGGAAACCCAGAAATGGTAGTTAGGTGTTCACAGGTGTCTGTCGTTTCTTCTGTATACAGTGTTTTAATTCCAGCTGGGAGGAGCAGCACAGTATGGGCACCTCACACCTTCTCTTGGACTTCAGCTTCAAATGCATCGTGTCTTGGCATGTTATCAACAATTACAGGGAAAAAGAATAAATCTCTCCCTCCTCTCCATACCAACCCTTCAGTAGTGTATTCCTGGTGGCGTGCAGGACAGGAGCAGTTTCCCCTCAGACTCAGAGGTCTCCAGAGGTGCCCGATTCCAGGGGTTGATGGAGACCTGTCAGATCTGTCACATGCATGCAGCAATGCCTGAGACATTTGTATAAATTTAACAAACCCCTACTCGGTCTCTAATTGTGCTGGGGGTCTCACAGCAAAAGACAGCCACTGGTGGCATTTTCCCCTGTTCTCCCACCTGGGTGTGTGTGGGTATTTTTAGTTTTTAAAGGAAAGGGAATTAAATGACACTGGGTCACCGAGCTTTGACTTAAAATTCCTGAAACTTTGTCAATCCCATTCAAAGAAACTGGATTAATTTCCTGATCCTGGGAATTTTATGATTGCTTTCAGTGGATGCAGCAATACCTCCTCCAGCTTTATTAAAATAAGTTGCTTCCTGGCAGAGGTGGGATGCTACTGTCAGATTATACATAAGCAACAGAGGAACAAGTTCACGTAGTATTTATTTTCAATAACACAGCCCCACATTTGTGTTCCAAACTGAAAAGTTATTTGTTTCTATCTAGGATTTTTGCAGTGTTACTCTCCTGCCTCAGAAACAGAAGTGAACACATCTCCACGACTTCTCTGACAGCACCACTCTACCTTACATCTTAAAGGCATGGCAACAGGAGCAAAAGGGCTAAATGTCCTACCAAGGATTGTACAAGAACCAAGACTGGCAGGGAGCTGCTTCTCCCACCAAATCATGAGCAACATTCGTGGGAGGGAGAAGAAAAATCACCAAACTACTTACCATGAGGCCTGACTGCAAGCCTCTGGGTGCTAAGCTCTTCCCACAGCTATTTGCAACATGACCTTCAGCTCTTTAAAAAATAAAAATGCAGTAAATGGTGTCTTATGTGGTGCTGCAGTCCTTTGCAGGGAGTGTGAATGAGGTTTGCCAGCTTTCTCCACCTTCCACAGTAAAACATCTCCAATCAAATGATAATGTCCCAAAGAGGTACAAATTCTGGTACTTGACTTTCAGCATTCATTTCACCGGCAGTTTGTAGTTTTTAGTTTTTAAAGGAAAGGAAATTAAACAGGGAAAAGATTGTCCTATGCTAATTCTCCAGTTAAACTCAGAGGAAGCTGCAGCAGATAAGGTTCCCATAGCAATTGGAATAGGTGCCGAGTGGCGCAGATGAGGCCCGATTTCCCCGCTTGCTTTCGGTGCCGGTCGTTTATCTCCACACAGCACGGGGAAAAGCAATTACTGGGAACAAGGAACAAGGCAAAGGAGCCTGTGGCATCTGTGATTCATTTTGATGGCCATTCTCTGGCGTGGCTGGATGCGCCAATATTGCAGCACAGCCGTGCACCAGCGTGTGTACCCTCGACCACAGCAAAGCTCCCGGGTGCCTTCTGCCACTGGCGCTTCTGGTGGGTCTAGCTGTGAAATTTTGATAGGCATTGAAGCAGGATTTGGCAGGGAGCTTTACAGCCCCAGCCTTCACAGGACAGAGTCGTCTGGCACTGCACCAAACCCCGCATCCGAGCACAATTCCTCCCACCCATCGCCTCACATTTTTGACTACCCTGGCAACAACCAACCTTTAATTTGACACAATCTGCTTCCAATGAACCCATCTTACCTATTAATTTTGCTTTATCTTGCCTGAGCTGATGATTATTGCGCCTGATTATGTCTTCCTTATCCCCTGAGCAGTCATCTGCAGCAAAGCCAAGGGAGTGCAGTCATTCTCCCACCCTCTTCCCAAAGCTACTCTGCAGCACAGGATCAGGCCCATCAACTCCTTCATTAATTCCTCTACAAAACGCCCCAGCAGTGCAGTTAAATTTGTGGGCATGCAGTCTTCAGGGTCTCATTTTCCCAGCTGTGCTGCAGCTCTTTTTTTTTTACCAACTGCTCTGGGACTTTTCTTGCACTCCATGAATTTTCTGAAAGAATTGTCAAATATTCATCAGTTTCACTCTCAGATGCATTTTCACTGGGCCGTGTAGTTTTGACCAAGAGCAAGTCCCTAGATAGTTATTCCTCATCCCCTTTTCCAGACTGAGACTGCCTTGAGATCCATCAACAACCACAACTGCATCGAGCACCCTGTCACTCCTCTCACTGCCAGTGACAGCTGAAGCTGTAACTACTGACACTGCAGCCTCCTTTTGTCATTGGCTGTGGTATGTTCCTGGCTCTCTCTCCCTTGTACATAGGTCACCTAGCAATGCACTTTCCTTTGTCATCCTCCAGCTTCTTATGTACTTCTGAACCAACTTACTTATTTCCTGTGCTAACACCCCATCATTTTGTGCTTTTGCATCCCTAACTTGGTTCCTTCACACCTTTAATCTCTGCTCTCTCTCACCACTCTCACCACTGCGGTTTCTTTTCCTCCTCCCAACAGGAATGCACTTTTTTTTCCCTTTTTTTGTCCTTTTTTCTTTTTTTGCTATAATGTTGTTTTTCTCTTCCCAACTGGTGTCAGTACTGAAGGGCACCTCTGACAAAAGCGTGCTGCAGTCTCCACAGCTGCTGGCAAGAAGAGTTGTCCGTCCTCAGGGTGTAAAAGAAATGCTGTCCCCAGTGGGCACAGCCAGCTGGCTGGAAGGAGAGGGTGTCCCAGATGCTTCCGTCACAGACGTGAAGGAGAGAAGGGAAGAGAAAAGAAACCACTTTGGGAAGGAGAGAGCAAATCAGTCTGGGTTACGGAGGAAGCATCCCAGGTGCCTTAGAAGTGGGTTTCTCTCTCTGTGATGCTGATGACCTCCTGGACAGGAGGAGACCATCCCTCGCGCCTCAGCGCGGACGGCCCCGCCACGTGCTGCTTCTTGGGCTGCGGCAGGTCCTCCGCCGGGGAGATCAGCTGCTTCAGGCGCTGCGGAGAGGAGGCCGCTGTTAATTAACCTAATGAGCAAACCGACAGCCCGTAGTGATCCACAACCACTGCAAAGGCACCTAGAGAGCCAATGCTCCCAGCTCCCTGTTTCTCTCCTGCCGAATGGCCGGGGAACAGAGAAGGAGGAGAGCAGCTTTGCTTCACCTGCTCTCAGTGACAATTATTCTGCCTCTGAGCTCAAATCTGGGCTGTGGATTGATAATCTGATGTACAGCACTCCTCACAGACCTGCTGCTGTGAGGGAGGATGCCAGCAATTAGCACCACGGAAGTTTTCTGTGGCAATAGAAGAAACACCATAAAGCTTTGCTTTTCCTATAGCAAGTAACTTTCCGTTGATTTTGGTGGGAGCTGTGAAGCCTTTCAAATGGGCTGCTCATCAGATGCTGGGCATCTCCTGCTATGATCCAAAGCAGGGTGGTGGGTGATACCTGCCTCAGTGGCATTTCCCAGGTAAAGCAGTCCCTCTGAGACTGGTTCCTGCCCCAGACCATCCTCAGCTCCCCTCTTCCAGGCAGCCAGACTGTGATGGTGAAGGCAGGAGTTGTGAGGCAGCTGCCTGCCCTTAGCTCCCTCTGTCCTGTGCAATGCAGGGTGCTACAGGCTGTTCCACACACCTGTATGCAGTGTTGTGACAACTTTGGGGAGTTTATTCTTAAAAAATGAAAATACCTTTGAGCTCTTTGGCAAAATGTGCTGGCTCACAGGGAGAGCTGCAGTGAATTTCTGCTCTTTTTCATCCCATCTTTTAAGCCCCTCTGGTGCCACACAACTTTCTGAGCTCCTGGTTTCCTCCCAAAGCCCAGTGATGATGTCCTGCAGCTACCTGCCAGCTCCACAGGACAGCCTGTCATTTCCCAGCTGAAACCTGACTTTCACAGCTACTAACTCTTTCCATCACACGCTGTTCAGGACAGTGCAGGCTCCTCCCATGCAGAGTGCATCACAAGCAGAGCAGGCAATTCATGCATGACTCGTTGGATTAATTTTAGCGCTCCCACTCCTTGTGAAGTGCCTGCCAGAATCACAGATCTTGTTCATTTATTCAAACTATTTTCCCCATGGTTTCCAAAATTGACCTTGGTCTGCAGCTGCTCTGTGGGCACTTCATTGTGAGTTTTTAGTCTTTGGAGCTTGAGCTGTTTTAATCAGGCACATTAGGAAACAACATTTGTGTTTCTTGGTCAGTCAAGTGTAACGAGAGGAATCAGTTTGTTGCAGTGACTGATCATAATTACCAATTACAAACTTGCTTTCAGTGAATGGTTTGCAATATTCAAAGACTCTCTTCCTGGAAACACCTGTGCCATGAAATAAATTCACTACAATTCTGGGGTGTGACTGGAAAAAGAGAACAGGTACATTTTGAGAAAATTTGTTTTAAAAACAGGTGCAACTATCCCAGAAGGTATTTTGTGGCTGGCTTTGATTCTGCCCTGAATCAACCCAGGTTTAGCAGCCAATTCCTTCCCACACACCTGAACCTTGGATATTTCTTCATACTAATGTAGCTGAGGAGTCCCTGGAAATTTCAATTAATATCATTGGACAGGACAAACAGAAAACCCCTTGATCTGAAAGAGGACAAATCAGTTCCTCAGGTGTGCTCTACAATGAGCATGAACACTATTCACAGCTGCACTTCAGTCCAAGGGCTTGAAGCACTTTGCCCCTGGTGAGAGATATTGCTTGTTTAGCAGGCAGGACATGTGGGCAATTATTTCTCGCGCAGCTCCTGGCCCTCATTTAGACATAGAAAGCTTCTGAGCTGTGCGGAGTCAGACATGTCAGCCACCCAGTCAAACTCTTCAAACCAGCCATGCATCATCACTAAATGGCCCAGAGCACAGGAAAAGGCTGTAGGAGGTGGGACTCGAGGTGTGAACTTGGAGCAAATCACAACAGAGCACCTTGGATTCACCTGCAGTTCCTCATGTTGGGAAGTGTAGAGCTCCCAGCTGCCTTCCAGACCCATAATCTCTTCATGTCTGCCAACAGCAGCCAGGAGGCCAAAGGGTCAAAGGCAGCTAAACAGGAATGCTTTTAGTGCAAAATAATTCTCCTCTGCCCTCCTGCCTGCATGGCTTATGCCTCTCTCAGTGCTCCACTGAAGACTTCGGTCACTACCGTTCCCATCTGGGCCTTGCTCTGTATCTTTTCCCAAGCCTGAGACAGGCATTAGCCCACTATGCCACAACTCCTGTCTCTCCCTATTAAGAGACTTATTTCCAGTCAGTAAACAGGAGCCACCGTGAGCACGGATTCACCTTCCCTGAGACAACGGAGCAAAGGAAGACTTCCTGTACCCAGGCCACCCCTGGATGTGTTGGCAATGCAGGGTCCTCCTCTCCACGAGCCCACAATGCGACTGTCACACCTACACCACAGCCACAGGGGTGCTCCCATGCCCTGTTCACCTGCTCCCTCTGCCCACCCCACCCTCCAACCAGCTGCAGTGAGGATGGGGAAGGACCAGAGAAAACCTGTGTAGAAATTTAGATGTACTGTACATCACTCAGATGTTTCTCCATGGGTCAGGTGAGGTGTCATCTGCATGGTACCATGTCCCTAGATACAGCTCTTCCTAGGACAAGGACAAAGATGTCTGCAGTGAAGGAGGACAGGCTCAGGCACAGCACAGGGCAGAGCCTTACAGCTCTGTGAGCGTGTCCTCTTCACTAACTGTGGGTAATTTCCTTTTTGAAAATAACATGGTCCTGACCCAGGGCTACAAGGGACAAGCAGTAAAGGCAAAACAGATCCTGGTTTTGCACTTGGTTTGCATTGGTATCTACTGCATATATACTACATGCATATCTATATATTGCACTGAGCATGATGGTGCAACACCGCAGGGAAGACTGGACATTTGATGATCAGCCTGGGAGCTGTGCTGAGACCCTCCCAGCTCTCCAAATTGCCAACAAGAACTACAGAGCATTCTGGGGCCACTCTCACCAGCCCTTGCTTCTCAGAGGAGAAATGTGCTGTGTACCTCCTCCCTGGGGCTCATCCTGAACCGTCTGGGGGAGCAACAGCAACACGCCCAGTGACCACAATCCCAGTACCTGTTTCAGAGGTCCTTTGGTTTTCAGGAGGATGAAGATGGCGTAGACAGGAATACAGACCATGGAGGAGAGTGCCATCAGCCAGCCTAGCACATAGCCCCAGGGTGGGTACTCGTAGGAATTGTTGTATTTCAAGGGTGTGTACTTGATCAGGGAAAAGAGGAAGACGCCCTGGGGAGCAGAAAACACAAACATGAGGAGAGCCAAGGGGCAGCCAGGCCCGGCAGCCTGGCCACCCTGCAAGGACTGGCTGCCCTGCAAGGGTGGCAATGGGTGTCCTGCCTTGCAGGAGCCAGCAGGGACCTTGCTGGCTGCAGCGAGCAGAGCCTGGTGCGAGCTGGCTGCACGAGGAGTTCTCCGAGCCAGGGCCGGCATCTCCGCAGTGTAAAGCCTTCAGGCTTCTGAAGAGTTCAACATAAGCAAAGTTGGCAGCAGCTTTGAGGGTCCAGCAACATTGAGACAGCAATTTATTCATATCAAAGACAAGAATTTTTGTTCTGCCTGGCAGAAACACTCCAGAAGAATCGCACAGGCACAGATTTACCCCTCCTGGGGCTCTCTAGCTACAAAGCTCTCAGACAGTTTGGGCTGGTTTGAAAATTTCCCAAATCTTCAAGTCTTGCTGAAGCCTGGGGACAAACGACTAGGAATCTTTTGTAAGTCGTAGTTATAGATCCCATCTGTGTTCCCACTGAGGTCAAAGAAAACAACTCTCAACATCAGACACAAAACCAGAATTTGGCTCAGAAAGCATGTAAAAGTCAGTGGAGCAAGACTGGACACAAATTCAAAACAGGCAAGAACTTTCCTGAATTCAGGTGCATTTTCTTTAAACACAGTCACAGAAGTTTTGGAAGGGATTTAATAACATAGAAAGCAAGTGGCTATAGAAAGGTATTTCTGAACCATGGGCAGTCCCAGGAACACAGGCTGAAACAAGTATTTCAGAACAGGGTAATTCTCACTGGTCTTCTATTCATAGGTAATTTGACCAAACCTCTCTAGGCTTTGAGGATACATTTCCTTTTGCCTTCACAATACACAAGTGGCTTCTCAGGCTCAATTAATTTTCCACGCAAAACATAAGGCTTTGCAAAGGAAATAAATAGCTACCTCAGCTATGGGCAAGCTTCTGCTTCTCCACAGCAGTTTAAAAAATTTACAGCAGCACCTTGGAGATAAATCAGCCTTTTCTACTGAGAATTCGGGGACCCAGAGTGACACGTTGTGATGTCATAGTTGCACTTACCAAGCACAGACCCGGGGTGAACACCAGCCAGCATATCTTGATCAAGGGCCACGGCCGGAAACCAATCATGTCCTCAATGTTGTCGTAGAAGCGGTTGGCACCTTGGCCACCAACCAGCACAGAGACAAAGTCAGAGGTCAGATTGGTTTTGTTTCCTTCAACCACTATTCACATCAGATCCCAAACCTTCTTTATCCTTGGTGTTTACTCCTGGTGAAAACACGGCCATCCTAATAATAGAGCAGCAGGTGATGGGGTTTTCTGGCATTGAAAAGGCCCATCTGTGGCTAAATAGAGATGGAGGGGTTTAATTTCAGCCGTAAGTGTCAGAAAGATGGACACTGAAGAAAAGCACAGTTCCTCAGACAGCAGCAGCTGTGAGAGGATGCAGCCCACGCACTGCATCCTCTGGTAAGGACTGCAAAATGAAAAGAGGGGTGCCTGGTTTACAGAGCAGCAAGGGAAAGCTCTTGCAGGTTGAGCACATGGGCTTGTGTGAGTCCAGAGTGCTAAAAGGAATAAAGAGAGTGGGGGACACCTAACAAAACCCTCTCTTTGTAAATAAACATGCTGGTATACCAGGGAAGTCATGTCAAGAATCACCACTGAGTGGGGCAGGACCCCTGTCATCAAGACCCTGTCTTGCACAGAATATTTTATTATTGATATAAACTCAGAAAACCTGGCAATTAAAACTCCTCTGAAATCCAAATCTTCCAACTGCAAGTGCTGCTGTACTGCCCAGTGAGAGCTGTCTGGTGGGTGTCTGATCTCCTCCTTTTCATTAGTTTCACTTACTGCGTTATTTTGTTCACTGTGTGTGGGACCCACCTGAATCCATGGTGCCCTGGAATGGGATATAGTTGGGAAAAGCACCTAAAAGTTGTGCCGCCAGCCAGGCTCTAACCACTGACTCTTCCCAACCCAAAGCACAGAGAGCAAACGTATGCAATGGCATAGAGGAGACAGCAAAATGCAGATGGATTTCAGCAGACCTTGCAATAAGCTCTAGGATGTCTTCAAGTATCAGGAGCCTAATGTTGGCCAGAAAGATATGTAAAATGAAGAAAAATCAAAAAGTCATTTATAAGGTGCCCTTTCTAACCAAAACTAACCAGATATATCAGATGCCTCAGGCAAAATAAGACAACAATATTGGACAAAAGAAATTGAGCTACTCTGTCCAGAAAAGGGGCTACCAGTTAAGTACCTCTGGGAGGAAATAATACCGTATTTGTCTTATTAAAGCTTTATCTTGGTGCTTAGCTGATAAAGGAGGATTCTGCTTTTGGGGATGTTTATCCATCTGTGAACTCATGGTCAGGCCACAGTTCCCAGCTACAAACATGATAAGATTTTGCTGCTTTATACCTCCACACCAGCGGGCTGGACTGGGCAAAATATGTGCCTAGAGAACTGGCCACACTTGTGAATGTTTGGGGTTTGGTGAGTTTTATTTTGGTTTGTGGTTTGTATGTCTCAGAATTAAATTCTCATTTATGTTTCCTTTAAATATAGTAATTCTACAAAAGCACATTATGGGTGCTTTTTTTTTTTTGTAATTCTTTGTATTATTTTCTGTATCCCATGACGAATGCTTGCAGAAAATCTCTTTTAAACCCAGCTTTTTGAAGTATTTGGTGGGGGGAGGGGGGGAAGGAGGAGGATAGTTCTTTGAACACCTCTTGGTGTTGAGTTGGCAAGTTAACAAGTAGCCTCAAGCAAAGACAACAAGCTGTGGTATATCAAGGGACGTGCAGCCTTGTGTGGGAGCCCAGCCTACACCAGAGAACTTCCAAGCTGTAAATATCATGAGGCTTCAGATAGCATTTCTGAAAATATATTGGGGATGAAAGGCGATGGTATATAAAATTAATTTTGCCAAAAAGCCAAAATCTTCCACAGGGTGAAAAAAAAAAAAAAAAAAGGAGATATAGATCATGTGAATTGCAGTTTAGAATATAAGCACAGCACAGCATCTTCCACAGAAACACACTGCCATGTCAGACATACGACAGGTAAATTAATTCTTAATACAACTTCATGGCAGATAAAGTTTCCCTGCCAATTTGGATCTAGGATCTAGTCCAATTGAAAAGAGACACTTTTCAATTAAAGAAATATGAAAATGCCAAACAAAAAGAACACACACACATCCATCCCCCAACAAGAAAAAAACCCCCACAACTTATGTTGTTAATTATGATGTGCCTCCACCTGTCCTCATCCCTTTTCTCTGTAGGACAACTTCCAGGTCCTAAATTTCCACGGCCACCGTGGCAGTGAGAGGGTAATGTGATGAAACACAATGGGGACTGACATGAACGTCCTCAGAGAGTATATGAACACGAGGTTTTACATATTCTACACTTCACAGGCAGATGAAAAAGTAATCAAGCTTAAGAAGTCATCAGTTCAACCACTCAGCGCTGGCTTTTTGAGCAAATTAGAGGCTGGAGGACACATACTGGAGCAATGTTTCCTTCCTTCCCAGCACATTAGAAGGATTAGATAAAGCTCCTGCAGAGAAAACCATAAAAACTTCCCCAAAGAGATTTTTGTTGGAGTGCACAAAGATGTTTGCTTTTATCTCCAATATTCCAAAACAAGGAAGAAGGGGATGCAGTCATTGGGCAGTTAACCAAGAATGCTGGTACCACTTCTCTTGTGCTGATCAATCCCATATACCTTCAAAGCGGTTCTGTGTTCTTCTGACAAATCATTTTGCCACATAAATTCACAGGAATAAGTTTTGCATGACCTAACTAGAGATTTGCTTACATCCTTATCTCTTGTGAAGCCCTTCTCATTTTACGCAGCTTAGAAAAACAGCAAATGATTCCCAAATTAAAAGGGACAAAGATTTAATTTTACTTTTACCATATTCAAAAAACAGTGAGATTCACAGTTCTGCTAGTTTGGAATCTCTAAAAAAAAAAAAATCTCTCCTTGTCTTTTCTCCCAAGTTACATTTATTTGCATTCATCTATACCGAATTTCACCCACAACATTCCAATAGGTGATGACTGTGGCTCCAGGCCACAGCACCAAGCTTGGATCTGCTCCCTCTCTGTCCCAAACCTGCAGCATCAACACCTGCACAAGCCTGTGCAAAGAGCCAGCAACAGAGGTGTCATGGCACCACAGCTGCACCCCCTGGCACCACGGCTGCACCTCCTGCCACCACGGCTGCGCATCCTCTGGGTACCAGGCACAGAGCAGGCCCTTTAATGCCCATAAAGAAGCACATAAGGTTGCTCATAGCCAGTGCATCTGAGAGCACTCAGCACACGGAGCCAGGGCAAGCCCAGCAGGCAGGATCCAGGCAGGAGGAGGCTGCCCTGCCACGCTGGGAGCCATGCTGCATGTGAGCAATAGAACCAGAGAAAGATTTATCACAGCACAACACGGGTTTACCCCAGGGCCACCCACAGGTACCCACTGGCATCAGTTTGCTTTAGCTCTGTAAACAGTCCTAATGATTTCAGCCCTGGCTCTCCTGTAGTGATGGAGGCCCTTGCTTTCTCCCAGAACAGCTGATCCTAATGTGCATGCTGTGACTGCCTGGAAAATCTCCTCTGCAGCACATTTCGGTGGCATCCTGTTGTGAATCTCAGTGTTCAAACCCCAAGCCTGGTGGTAGAAGGGCTGCCTGTCCCAAAGTGGAAGGGAGAGAGGAGAAGAGGCAGGGGGACACCAGAATCCCTGCAGCACTCTGCTCTAGGGAACACGATCAGCAGGTCCAATGCTGTGTGATCCTTCCACAGGCAGGGAGCAGTACGGAGGAAATCCTCAGGTCTTTGGGAGAGCAGCTGCCTGGCAGCAGGGGGAAGCTGCCAAGTGGTGGGTGGTTGGCGTATGTGCTGGGAGAGGGGAAACTCAGAACGCATATTTGTGTTAGCAGAAACGTTGTAATTCTTCACAGTGTAAGCAAGAGGCTCAGCCCTGCCAGTTCTGAGGCTGGGAAAAAAAAAAAACCTTTAATCAGTGCTAGCCACTTTTTTTCCCCACTATAACGTCTCACCTTGGCCTTCTGACTACATCTCAGACCAGAATCATCCCAGCGGATGCAAAGCAGAACGTCAAGAGGGTAAAATCACACTGTGTGGAGTGGCACAAATGAACCCATGGTGGTGAGGAAAAGGGTCATTTCTCTCTCCCCAACTACTCCATCTCTCTTTGAGGCTGCTGGGGCAGCATCACCTCTCCTGTTATTCACTGTCTGCCATTGCTCCTCTCCATGGGTCATCAGAAAGGGCGTGTGGCCTGTGTGACTGTAAAAGTGGCATTAAACATCAAAGCATAATTCAGTTCAATGAATTAACCAAGCATGGTGATCCCCATCTTGTCACAGATGGATGGGGATTTCCACGTCCCTTTAAATCCTAGAAGGACTGGGCAGAAGGTGACTCACAATTAAAATCTGGCCAGGGTCTGTTACTGCAAGCTGTCAGGTGAGCTTCCTTTGAAGGACATCTTTCTAAAATAAATCTCTCTTACGGATCTGCTTCTCTTGCATTCCCTGGAGCTCAAGCAGCTGAACCAGTTACCCTCTCAGTAAGAGAGGAGTTTATCCAAATTAGCAGCTGGCTCCTACTCTACGTAAAGCATCTGGAGAAACTGGTAAGCCCTTCATCAGCAACTGCACTACACCCAATGCAACCTCCATAAACTGTAAGCACCAAAAGGAGCACACAGGGACTGAGTGCCCGTAACAAGGCAAAGGTGGCACCAGATGGAATTGGCAGGTGGCAGATTCAGAACAAGGAAAAGAGAGTGACTCCTCACGCCACACCTGAGAAAGCCATGGAACTCCTTGCTGCAGCATTTTGTGGATGATAAATGCTTAGCCAAGTCAACTGGAAAAAAATAACAGAAGAAAAATAAATAGATTTCACTTCTGGCACTGGAAGTTCCTGGGCAACAAGCTGGGTATTGCATCTGGTTCTAGGATCCTCAGCACAAGAAAGATGTGGAGCTGTCAGAGTGGGTCCAGAGAAGGACCATGAAAACTAAGAGAGGGCTGAAGCACCTGTCCTGGGAAGACAGACTGAGAGAGTTTGGACAGTCCAGCCTGGAAAAAAGAAAGCTCCAGGGAGACCTTGTTGCAGCCTTTCAATATATAAAGGGGGCTTGTAGTGACATGACAAGGGCTAACAGTTTTAAATTGAAAGAGGAGAGGTTTAGAGTGGATACAAGGAAGAAATTTTTGACTCTGAAGATGCTGAGGTACTGGAACCAGTTGCCCAGAGAGGCTGTGGATACACTACCATTGCAAATGTCCAAGGCCTGGCTGGACAGGGCTTTGAGCAACCTGGTCAAGTGGAAAGTGGCCAAGAGGGTGGACTACATGACCTTTAAAGGTCCATTCCAAAACAAACTGCTCTATGGTTCTATAATAAGTTGTGAAAAGCTGAAAGAACACTCACAGAAGGTATCACTCCTAATTTTTCTTCTATTGTATTCCTTCATGAGCATCCACTCCTGACCATTGAGACCCAACGTGATGCTGTGTTTGCCATCTTTCCCTGAGGCTATGATGGCAATGCTGCTTGAAGTAGTTGGAACCAGCAGATGTGTGATTGTGGGATGTTGAGTCTGGTCTAAGCTGGCATCCACTGCAGCTGTGCACAATCCTTACAGCTATGAGGCTCATGTAGTTCTATGAAGCAAAGAGAGGGAGCAGCTGCTCTGCATGACACACAAGACTCTGCCCAAAACCCATCAGCCTTGAACAAGCTTCAGGGAGAAGAAACAAAGCCTTTGTGCTCAGGAAGAGATCTCTCATGGGACATCAGAGAAGACTCTTCTTACTGCACAGACTAACAAGCAGTTGGTTTCCTCCTGACAGTTCATGAAGCTCAGTTTTATCCTGCTCCTGAGTCATTTAGTTACAGACTTCACTGAGAGCCAAAGCAGTCCCTCCTATTTCTTTTCTGAGTGCCATCACAGCCAGGGTAAACAGGAAGGAGGAATCATCACACAAGTAGCACATAGCAGGTTTGCATCCCAGCATTTTGTGTTAAATTAACTGGCAGGACAAAACTAAATGCACAGTGTAAGTAGACAGGGACAGACACCAAAGAACAGCAGTCAATCCTCTATAGCTGATGTTCTAATTCAAAGGGCAGATGGGAAGAACAGCAAGGTAGTTCAATATGAGGCACCTACGGAGAAGGAAAAGACATTCCTAGTCTATATGTGGCGCAATTAAGAAATGTTGCAAGGAAACACAGTGAAAACTAGACAAGAAAAAAGATAATTACAGCACTTCTTTGTCCCCTGAGGATCTTTTCTATCCACTCCCACTTCTCAATCCCCCATTCTTGCCTTGATAAAGAGCAAGACAGATTTTTGTCCTCCACTTACCGTACACCCATCCTACAGAGATGACTTCAAAAATAGCCAGGAAGAGCAGGCATGTGCCACTGGCAGCATAGTAGTCAAAGAGCTGGAAGATGTACATGCCACCCTGTTGAAGAGGTAGAGAAAACAGAGCCATGGCAAGACTATTCCATGTCAGAGAAAAATGGGTGGGGCAAGCAGAAGAACAGAACAGAAACACTGAACCTAGAGCAGGCGGGAGAAGAGCCTTCCCTTGGGGCTGCCCTCACTCTGTTCCAAAAACACCATCAGGCCTGGTGGCAGGAGAGATTTTCATGCCTGTTTTATGATACTGCTGGGCTAGGCTGACTTCTCTGTGCATAAGAGCAGCAGCTGGTTTGTTTGGTTGTTTTAAAACAGCTAGGAAGTTCCCAGGATCATTTTTGAAATACCATGTATTTCAAATTTTGTATACCGTGTAGCAGTGCAGAACTTAGCACCCAAAAAATTGTGATCCTGAGGGCCAGGATATTCAGATACCTCGTTTTACCTTCATCCAACTTTACATACTGCTCACGGTCCAAGCTCTGCAATAGCAGAGGCTTGTGGCTTTCCTGCTGCTTTTGACTTCAAGCCGAGCCCTGAAGAGTTGTCATCAGCTACCTGTACAGGCCCATGGATGATTTTCATGTGATTTCTCCAAGAGAAAGCCCCTCCAGGTCAAGTAGATACTTTCAAATAATGCTGAAGGGCTCTAGACACACAGTGTCACTCAAATCAACTACAGCAGGAGTTGCCTTCAGCAGATCCTTAGCCAGGATCCTTCTGGAGGATCATTCGTCTGTGCCTAAGGGGTTTAGCAGGAATTAGCTGTCACTACAGAGCCCATGGAGGCAGCACAGGAGCGCTGAGACCCTCACCCAGGCTTGTGGTGCAGGCAGAGCACAGCACAGCACCACGCAGGAAGAGGTGCAGCTTTCAGCTGCAGAGCAATGCAAACACTGCATGCCTGGCATTGCACCAGCACAGCTCTGCTCCTTCTGCTCCCCGAGATCACAGGCTTCCCACGGGCTCCAGCAGGGTTATGGCACAGCCATTACCCCCAGGCTCCTCTCCTGCTGCTCTGCTTTGTGTGGAAAGCAGCCAGCAAACGATCACTGCCCTTAGAAGAGCTTGTTTTCAAACAGCTCGGCTTGTTTTAGCTCCCAGGTCTGGTATTTGCACGAAGCCGTGTGTCAGGCAGCCTCTTTGGGCTGTGGGACCAGGATCTCTGGAAGGCTCAGTGATGCAGTGAGTGCACCAGTGTCACACGGGGTCAAAGCAGCACTGGCTGGGAGAGACACCAGCTAATGCATCAGAAATGAGAGACAATTAACAGCATCAAAGACAAGCTTGCAGTCTCTGCCCACACCTCCAGAGCTGTGTAGCAGGGGGTTTGGTGCTCAGCTGTAAAACCCAGCTACTCCTTGCTTACCTCAGTGACCAGCAACAAGCCCAGCAGGTAGCATATGACTGCAATGGCCAGGATCAGCAGCTCCCGACGCCCCTTCTTCCGAAACACTCCAGGGAACATGTCGATAATAGCTGTCACCATGCTTTCCACACAGACAAACTGCAGAACAAAACAGAGCCGAGAAATCAATGTCTCTCCTTCCCCAAGCATGCTCTTCCCCTCACTGTCCTTTTTGTCCTCCCACCACCCAAACCCTTATTTTTTCAATTTTTCTTTTCATCTGTCTTGCTTCCACCAAGGGCCAGCAGAAACGGAGGGAAAAGGCTTGGTTATCCAGGTACAAGGGCTGAGGTATTGCAGAGCAGAGCCTGAGCAAAACACCTGCCTGGTGGACGTGCAGGACACCCTCTGCTCCCCTCGTGCCAGCAGCAGGGCTGCACACTGCACTCTGCAGGGTTTGTTCTTGGCATAACAGGGGTATGGGACTGTAGGAGATGGGCACACCAGTGAAAAGAGGACACAGGGATTGCTCTGGTGGGATGCAGCAGGGAGAAAACAGCCCCATTCCCCATCCCAGACTGCCCTACTCGGTGCTGGGCCTCACTCTGTAGCGTGCACAGCTTTGGAGCTGGCACAGAGATGGGGGAATGTAGCTGGGACACCCTCACACACACGCAGGGAGAAGAAGCCGGCAGAGATGCTGGCTCACAAAACCACTGTCCTGCCATTGGCCCTGGCTCTGAGCTCCCACAGAGTGAAAGTGCTGCACACAATGTAGGGAATCTATTTAAGGTACCAGCAAGCACACACCCCCCTGACCCTTCCCAATGACCATGGGGAGTGCTCAGGGCAGGGGGACAGGCACCTGCATGTCAGGTGAGGAGGGGCATTTGCTGTACCTGGCTGTCCAGTCCCAAGAAGATCAGCATGAGGAAGAAGAGGCAGGACCAGAGCTGAGACACAGGCATCATTGTTACTGCTGTTGGATATGCTATGAAAGCCAGGCCGGGACCTGCCAACAGAGCACAGGATGACCACTCCTCTGCAGCACAGAGTAAGCTCACACACTTCTTCAAAGCTCCTATTGCCACAGCTCCTGGCCCACCCGCGGCTGAAAGCTGTGCTGGGGAGTACTGGTCATGCAGACCTCTCTGCAGACACCCCTAGGGATAGAGGATGTAGAGAACATCTTGGGTTTCACCTCGGAAGAGTGCCCTCCCCTTCAGGCTGTTTTCCCTTGGCTCTGAAGTCTCCCACAAACACGTACCTGATTCGGCCACTTCTGAAATAGGCACACCCTGCTCTCGAGCCATGAAGCCCAGCACCGAGAAAATGGCAAAGCCAGCAACAAAGCTGGTGGCACTGTTCAGGAAGCAGAGCATGATGCAGTCCCTGCAGGAAGGAGACCAGGGAGAAATGGGTGTTTCCTGCTGCAGAATGGACCCACTTAGGATCACGTCTGTGCTCAGCTTCCCCGGCTGGACAGCACTAACCAAAAAACAGCAACACTGTTCTTTAACCCCCTCAGAAGTAAAAAGCTCAGCGCTGAGCCAAGAGTTCAAGAGTTACAGGACTATACATGGCACAGGGGGTGAATGGGGCACAACCACACAACACACAGCAATAAAAAAAACTGACAAGAGTCCAGAGAATAGGAAAGACAACAGAGAAAATGAGGAAAACAGAAAATTAGAAGAGAAAAAGGGTTGCAAAAGTAAACATAGTCAAGAAAGAGGAGTATCTGAAAACATGAACACATACAGGGTTCAGCAGGTCTAGCAAAACAAGGGCAATAGGATAATAAAAATCCTCACCTGACAAGGGCTATGTCTACACTGTCTTTATTACTTATGCTCAGATGGAGGCTGGCATGTGCTATGCTACTTGTCCTGAAACTTCTGTGCACTTGCTCCTTGTGAAAATTGGGCACTACTCTGAGCTGGCTGGGCTGGAAGCCCCACACTCCTGGATCCTACCTGGGCAGCTAGCTGCCAGAGCTGACCCACAGCATCAGCTGCTGCAGGGCACTGTGGACACCCAGCACATTTGGGACACCTGGAGCTAAGCTGCCAGCACAAGACACCTAAGGAATTAGAGGAAGGTGTCAGCACACTGCTTTATTGGTGACAGAAACATTTTGGAAGAGCCAGAGGAAAGTATTAACTGCCCAGCCAACAGCCATGGCAGCACCTCTTGGAGAACAGAAGGAGAGATGATTGATGTCTCCCAAGTACAGTACCATTTCACCATCTGTGCTGGAGCAATATGTGAAAGAATAACAAAGTCCCTGCTTCTAGGAGCTCTGTAGAAGGTGTCAAAAATGGTCCTGATGGCTCCACTGAGCTCCATGTCTGGCCATGGATAAAATACATCTGTAATCCAAGGGCAAGGAGAAGGCCAGACAGACTTGATTAATCTCCTGGATAGGATCAAAAGGCCACTGGCAGTACATTACTCTGATGGCAGTAAAGCACTGGAGACAGGGGGCCCAGCCATCATCTTTGTACCACCTCCCCTGCCTGGCAAGTGATGGCAGAGCTGGCCATGTCACCCCTGCCCACTCACTCTGTCAAAACAGACTGTGCTGGCTACTACTCTCCATTTTCATTCCTCCCCCTCCTCCAGTCTCTCATTTCCACACTGACTCGTGCAGCAGAGCACTATTAAAGCCATCTTCTGGACTCCTCTTTTTCCTCAGCCATTCTCCATCCCCATGCTGCGTCCTCTGCAGCTTCTGCACTCTGAGCAGCTCGTTAGTCACAGCAGCACGACCCAAGGTCTCCCCCAGGGACAGAGCCTGCCTCTGATGCAGCTCTGTGCTCTCTGAGAAAAGTTCCAGAAGGAAACGAGGAGTCCAGGCTCTTCCTACCTGTAGCAGTTGTTGGTGTATTTGTTGTAGCTGCCCAGAGCCGTCAGGCACCCCTGGCAGATGGCGTAAGAGAAGAGGATTTGAGTGCCTGCATCCAGCCAGACCTGGAACAGAGAAGGTCAGTGGTCTCCAGACCTGGCAACAAAATAAACAGTTGGCTATGCCCTGTCAACAGTAACTCCTCCAGTCATGGAGAACACACCCTGTGAGACAGAAAGGGGATCTACGGTGAGTGGAGAAACTGGGATACCTATCTGGAAAAACTGAGCTATAGGACTGGAAATCCTTCAGGAAAAGTCTCTAGAGGAGACCATATTTTCACATCCCACTCAAGGTGACACCGTTTCTCCATCCCACACCTTTGCATTCAGGGTAGAGATGGCATCCCTGATGGCATGGCTCTGTCTGAAGCTGTCACTGCAGATGTCTGTGGTCCCTACATGGCCCAGATGATTAATCTCCTTGCAGAGCCACTGCTGAGTCACCCCAAATGAGAGTGTGAGTAACAATCTGTGTACTCCCTTCCCTGCTCCCAGATCTGGTTTCCCACTTCTGAGGCCACAGTGCAGGGTGAAGGGCAGAAAATTGCCCAGCTGAGAGATTGCAGGCCAGTGAGGTGTCACACACCCAGGTTCCACTTTGCTCTGGCATTTCATGGGAAAAGCCCAGTGGGGTTTCTCACCACTGCTCCAGCCCTCTCCTCCATGGAGAGCTGGACTGTGGGCTGAGCTGCAGCTCTGCTCTCACATAGTCCCAGGGAAAGCCCCAAGCTGGGAGTTTCAGGCAGGCAGGGGAACAGCCCACCTTTCTGATGGTCTCCAGGTTCCCCACTCATTCTCTTTTTCCTCTAAGCAGCCCTCAGCTGCAAGCATCCAGGCAGTTGTAATTTCACAGCCTTCAAAGAATGCCAGCCCAGGCACTGCTGCCTAAGTTCACACTGATTTCTCAGAGATAGGTGTGTACTCAGGAGTCCCTCAGGCACGGACACACTTCCCACTTGAACCAAAGCCCTCCTTTCTGCCTAAACTCAGCAGCAGGATCTCACTGAGGGTTTCCTTGAGCTCCAACAACTGGTGGCAGGGATTGATCTTCTGGCCAGCCCCTGCCCCAGGCAGGTGGGACCAGCCCCCAGGACAGGTGAAGGGAACCCAACCAGTCACAGCCCATGTTACAGGCATGCCTTTGGTCTCTGCAAGCACAGGGACCCCACGTGTCCTGGGAGAGGGACTTGATGGAGCCAAAGTGCTAACCAGGCCAGAAAAAAATTAAAAGTGATAGATTATATACCCCCTTCCTTAATTATCTGCATTTAAGAGCCAGGAAAACTATCTGTTACATGTTAGTATTTGATACACTCTTCTGGTTTTGCTGAGCCCATGAGTGGCAATGACCTAATATACCCACATGCTGCAGACCACGAGCAAAAAGGATGTGCTGTGCAGGGGGACTAGACCCCTCTCAGAAGTTTTAAGGATCCTGGTTCCCTGGTCTCCTTTCAGAGATGACAGCTAGATGCTCAGCTAGCAGCAGATCCAAAGGCCAGAGCACTGAGGACATTCTCGTGGCCAGCATTTGCCTGACACCACCCCTCACCTGTGGGTCTTCCAGCCTGGAGATGTCTGGCTTCAGGTAGAAGATGATGCCCTCAGCAGCTCCCGGCAGCATCACCCCTCGAACCAGCAGGATGATCAGCATCACGTACGGGAAGGTGGCAGTGAAGTAAACGACCTGCAGGGGCAGGGAACCAACAGGAGAGAGGGTCAGCAGGGAGGGGCAGGCATCACCTCACCCCACCTCACCTCACCTGCAGGCCCCCACCCCAGAAACATCCTGACTCTGCTGCTGGCTGTAGCTGCTGCTGCTAGCATAGAAGAGAGGTGGGAAAGAAATTAACCAAGGTTACATCTCACAGGTGATTTATTTAATCCACATTTTGTTCTTCATTCAAGACTGCCGCTGGTTGCTCTGCTTTGTTTTCTCTTTCCAGTCAGTGTCATTTCCCTGCTCTCCAGCTGTTCCCTTCATCTTTCTAGAGCTGCAGAAGAAACGCAGATCTCTTCCTGTCACTGAGTTTTAATGAGGAGTTATTAAAATGGTCCTATGCCCAGCAAGGGTTTTCCAAATTAAATACCAACTTTTGCTGTCCAACTTGAGACATCTAGGAGGGGTCTCATTTCCAGGAGTGCTCATGCATCACTCTCATCCCTTCAATGCCTCTGAGCTCACAAGTACAAAATGGGGGCAACTCAAAGCCTTTATAGAAAATGTAGACCATTATTTTTGTAATACCTATTTTTACTTCTTTTTGTGTGTGATGTAAATAAATATTACAGTAGAATTAATCATCTCTAAACCATTGCTCAATATAACATATTCTTTTTTCCTGTTTGCAAAATATTTGTGAACAAGTTGCAACTTCCTAACATTTATTCATTACTAAAATTCCTCCAAGTAATGTGGAGGCTTGTTTACTCCATGGATTCATAGTGATGGGCCTAAAATGACAATTTTTGTGCTTAGTGATAATTGGTCAAATAAGTCACAGTACATGGTACTTTTGCTGTTCCCTGATTGAATGAGAATGGCACTACTTTGGGCACAAGTATTAAAATCTACCTTCAGAAATCACTTTGAAGGAACATTTACGCACAACAGCTGAATGCATAAAGAAGAGAAACATAGGGCAAAAGGAATAAAAGAAAAAGGCTTTTAAAAGAAAATGAATCTTTATGGAGTTATTTGAAATTATTGTCCTGAGGTCACTACGGTTTCTTTAAATTTGGATTCCTTAAATCACAGAAGCAGAAACACAAGGATCTGGCAGGGTTATCTGATTAGAGCAGCCTCTCAGGCAAGCACAACCTCCTGTTTAATCTGGAGCTGTTGAACAAAGTTATGCACCTACTCAGAATTCTTGGGTGCTTCCCACTGCTTATCTTAGTACATTGTCAGCAAAGAAAAAGAGGGAAGCAGTTGAATTTTTTGACAGTAAATTTGACAGAATTTTGACTATATTTTGCCCCTGTAATACTCAAAATTACTGTCTGCAGAGAAGACAACTGGCCTGTTTGACCTGTAGTATATTTGGGGACAGAAAACCCCTCCCTTACTGTTGTACCATGTCCTGGCTGGTAAATAGCCAATAGCCCTGTATCCTAAACACTGTGAGGAAAAAATCTTCTGTAGTCTCAGGAAGACCATTCCATTTACTACATGTAGTCACTGTTTCCTCTCACTTCCTAGTCTGGTTTTGCCAAACCTAATCAGCTAAACCAGCCTGACTGAGCGAGCTACTTTAGCTTTCTCCTTGTGCAGGTAAGTTTTGCACAGTGGGGCAGCACCAGGCAAAGGAGAAACTCAGTGGAGAAGTCTGAGTGCTAAAGAGAACCTTGGGCGACTTAATTACTCTTCCATGCAGATCACACAGCCTCTCACACCCGATCTCTTGCGAAGATGGCACTGTGGTATTCAAATTAGGAGGCATCAGAGATTCAAGGTTTAAAATGCAGACCATCCATCCCCTCTCCCCATAAATGTGGACTCTGGCTCTCCTTCCTTGAGAAATGGTTGACAACAAGTCAGGACTAGCAACAACCAGTCATAGGCAAAAACTGGGAAAAATCTAGTCAGGGGAGCAAGCTGTTATCTCATTCTGTTGGAATGGGTGTCCAGTGCAGTTTTAACGTAGCAGATGGGATTTGACACTGAGACACAGGTGTCAAGTACAAAAGGGAACACTTGTCGAGAGTAGAGATATTGATTTGAAGGCAGAAATCTGTTGCAGAAATTGGTTCCCTCTGTGTGCTATTGGGACTACCCCTGGACACCCACAAGACTAATCATTAATCATCAATCATCATTAATGATCCACCCATCTCATTGCAACTCCAGGAAAGGAAGGTCCTGAGCAAGTCAAGGCCATGGCAGTGTCCCTAATACCCAGCCCAAGGCATCCATCACTCACTCACTCCAAAAGGAAAACCAGTCCATCTGCTCTACAGGATGAGCCTCGGGAGGGAGCATTGGCTCCAGCCCCAACAGCAAAATGCAGAAAGTGACCAACTGACCCAAAACCCACAGATCCAGAAAGAGCACAAAAGTGAGAACAAGGACACTTTTCCCACCCCAAGTGCTTTGCAGGATAAAGAAGCAGGAGAGATTCATTATCTATTCACTGAGCTGGTTACAGGCAGCAGCTTGTCTGTTTTGCTCAAGTGTTTAATTATTGCCAGGGATGGGAAGCCTGCCACTGCAGAAGATCTTGTTAAAAACACCCTCAAGCCACAGCAGGACAGCACACTGGTGAGTGCATGATTTCCAAGGGCACTTGGGGAATAGCCATCAGCCACTGCAGGTATCTGCAAGGGAAAATGTGACTCAAAACTCCCCTCAGTTTGCAATTCTTTCCCCATTCTCCCCTCCCTGATGGACCTACTCATTTATTCTTCCTCTTAGGGTTCAGACACAACTGATGTATATCAGTATGGCCTCAACAGGTTCCAGGTTTCACTTTGGTGCTGTGTCTCCTGCCTCTACTTCATGAAGAAGGAAAGGAGATTGGGGAAGAAATATAAGATGGGTACAAGGAGGCTTATGGACTGGGAGGATAATCTCCATTCCTACTTTGCCTGTGGACTTGACCCCTTTCCAGATGCAGAAGTAGCAGATGATCCACGCCAGCAGGAGACACAGAGCCAGCTCCCAGCGCACAGTGCCCAGTTTGTGAATACCATCCGTGAGCCCCAGGACTCGCTTCCTGCCGGTGTCCAGGGACAGGGAGAGAAGCATTAACACTGCACACCACTTACCCATGCAGACCTTTCCCATGTTACCCCATCCAAAGGCTTAACAGCCTATCTATGACACATCTGCCAGGGCTCCCAGCCACGCAAATGATCCCAGCTCTGCTTAAGGCTCCCCTCCCTACTCACCTCTGCTCCACAATGTCCTGTAGCTGGCTCTCCAAACCCATGGTGCCATGCCCGTCAGACCCATGCTACACAAAGTCAACACCTGCTCCCCATTGCTCCCTGAGCCTGGCAGCTCCCCAGCAGAGACAACTCAATCCAAAGCAGGCCACCAAAGCCACTGTCAGCCCACAGCCACCATTCTTCCTCCCCATATGCTACAGACACCCTATACATAAGTATAAATTATCTTTATGATTCCCATGCTCTTCCCTCAGCCTCCTTCCTTGAAGATTCACTATCATGAAGGTGGGCCACACGAGAGCTCAGCACTGCAGCTCAAGCTCAACCCCACATGTACAACTCCTCTGCACATCCTGCCCCAAACCAGTCCCCTCAGCGTCCCCTTGCCCTCTCTACAGAAAACCTGAACAACTGTTTCAGAGGGGTCTCAGCTCTCACTAATGGTATGTGCAAGGAGCAGGGCAGGAGAGGGGGGCCAGCACTGTGCAGACTCTTTCTGCAGCCATGGGCATGTATCATCTTCTATGTGCCCTGTGGTGGCTGCAACAAAGGATAGTGAACCCTTTCAAAGGTACTTTAGGAGCCAGAAACGGAGAAAAAACCCAAACCCAGCTGCTGAAGCTGAGGCCCTGACACCCCTCTTCTTATAAAGACTTTCCTCAATATCATGTGGGGTGGTAGGGTGGCACCAGCAGTCATTTCAACCTCTCCAGGCAGCACTGATGACCCCCCTATCTGGGACACTGTCTCGCCTGCTGCAAGACCCCTCACTCAGACTGTGCTTTAGTGCTTCCAGCCCCAAATTCCTCAAATTCCTCTCTGGCATCTCATGCATGCACCTCAGATCTCTGCTCTCCAGGGATGATCCTGAGCAGACTGATGGACTACTCCCCTTAGGCAGCAAGCAGGACTGGGTCAAAAGAAGGGAAAAGGCAGCTTTTCCACTTTGTGTTTCACTGTGGAGGACTTTTCAGTCTGCCCTGGCTTCTCATGCTTACCTGCAACAGCCAGCACATGTACCCCTGCTTGCAGCAAGTCCTTGCCTGCTTTTGGTGCCTCTCTGAGTGGCCACACTCACCCAGGCAGCTCAGTGCCAGAAAGGGAACACATCCTCAAGGTGCACATGAGCACCGCTGGGCAGGCACACAGCGAGCTGCCTTCGGGGTGTAACCAGCCCTCAGGCCCTGGGCTCTGTGCCCATCCCCTTGGCAGCTCGTTGTGCTCCCCGGGTCAGGATCTGACACGTGGCACCGCACTCGCTCCTACAGACACACAGCCCCCCGCCCAGGCACTGCTGCAGCTGGAGCCTTTGGATGAGAGAGAGCCTGAACAGAGGGAAAGCAATCACATACTCCCAAAACTCAATCATTGAGGAGGTGGCGTTCGCAGGCAAGGTCCTGTTGTCCAGGCTGGATCTATTCAGAATGTCCACACAGAGATCTACCAAAAGAAAAGGAAGCTGATGAGGTGAGAAATTCTCTAGGGCTCCTCCATGAGGGAGGCTCCTTCCCCTCTGGACTCTAACCCTCACTCTGGCAGCACACAGACCCTTCACCCTGTGCTATAGAGCATCTCATTAAATTTCTGCATCTCATTAAACATCTCATTAAACTCTGGCTCTCCCCAGCTATGAATCCCAATCCAGCAGTAGCCAGGGGGGCTTCAGGAAGGGAAGAGGGGACGGAGAGAACAATTCCCTGCCAAATTGAAAACAGATGGCTGCAAAATA
The DNA here is from genome assembly GCA_013397055.1 of Pachycephala philippinensis. Taxonomy (NCBI): domain Eukaryota; kingdom Metazoa; phylum Chordata; class Aves; order Passeriformes; genus Pachycephala; species Pachycephala philippinensis. Next base: position 1,652,198 of record VWZT01005779.1, on the reverse strand, counting down.
TAGATTATCCAGGGACAGTGACTATGAGTAGCCAGGATAGAAAATCCCAGTCTCTTTCCACATCATGCACCATTCTCTGTCCACACGTGCATGCATATGTTCACACGCACCACAGAGGCCTTCCTGTTCTCCTCTGCCATCCCCAACCCTGTCACAAAGTGTGAAATAACTAAAAACAGAGGAGATATCACCCATTCAATGCACCTCATCTTGCATTTTGCAAAAGACAATCCACTGGAAAACCAAGGAAACCCAGCTGTTGCTGGGAAGCTTCTCTCTGTTAAGAGAATGTATGTGGCTTTCCTTACAGACAAACCCATGCTGGGGGAGCTGAAGGAATTGAATCAGCTCTTTAAAAGACTGGTTACTTCTGCTGGGATGAAAGGGCAGAGGGAGCTGTGAGTGAAAGGCCCACAGGGTAGAGAAATTTAACTAACTGCAGAAATTAATCATCTGACGAAAGAGAAAAAGAGAGGGAACCAAGCTGCTGACAAGGAAAACAACCAGTTCAATGTGTTAAAAACGTCCTGACAAGGACATTCACGAGGATTACCTCACATCTACCCCATCTTCCCAGGTTCAGCCCAAGCACCTGGAGTAAAGTGAAAGCCAGGTCTTCTCTGCAGGGCAGAGTTAAGTGAATTGCGAGCACGAAGAGATGGGACCCCTGGTGAATGTAATGGTATGGAGGCTGTGTGGATGTGATTAACCAGGAAAACAGTGCCCTCAGAGTTTTGTGTTACTGGTTCCTTCATTGGGAGATATGAACTGGCAAAATCCTCCAGTGCAGGCTTGGCCTGATTTATCCAAAAGCTGAGTGCACAGAGAAAACTGTTCAGGCACTGGCAGCAACTGTCCCAGTAACTCCAAAGGAACGCGTAGAGTAAGGGAACTGTAAGACAAACTGTTTTACCAGAGCTAATAAAAAGCTCCTGCCACATGAGGAGGGCTCTAGATTGGCTTGAAAAATCTACCATCCACCTCTCCTGCTTGCCAGAAAATGCCTATTTTTTGGTGACATCACATTGAGGCTCATGAGAGCTTCTCATCCAAACAAAAAAAAAATATTTTCAACAAAACCCAAATAATTCCTGGGAATTGGAAAGAAGCTAGAAGCTGACCAAGGGAAATTGTACCTGAGTTCCAGGGGTTATTGCAGGTGGCCCATGGTAGCACTGAAGTGAAGGAGCTGAACAGGTAGAAGAGTGCCCAGGACAGGATGATGATGTAGTAGACATTCAGATACCACTCAATGACTTGGGAGGCATATCCAATTCCTGCGAAGAAAAGCAAAGGAGGTGAGGATGGGACTGGCAACCACCTCCAAACACATCAGGCTTAACCCCAAACCAAGACACAGGTCATGCTGAGGTAAGAAGGATGCAACACCAACAACACAGCTCTCCAGAGAACAGTGCAAGATCTACCTAAGGGAAAGAGAAAGGGTTTTGTGACTGTGCACGCAGACAGGAAACATTGTTGGTAACTCTAGACAGGTCTGTGGTGAAACAGCCAGAAAACCATACGCTGATTTGAAAATTTTTTTCTGATGGCTACCATGCTACTGCATTATAGTACCTCTTCTTCAGAAAAATACAGCTCTTGCCTTGGAAGAAAAGAAATGCAGCTGAGTCTCTTACTTCTGGAAAGACTCAGGCAAAAAACATTCTCACAGCTGATATACACCATGCTCAGCTTTGGTCTTGGGTCCTGCTTGTGCCCATTGCTGAGCGAGACCTCAGCACAGTAATCAGGCCAGAAAGGCCCAATTCATTTATTTAAAGCTGGTTGTCAGTGACCTTTGAGATGCCACTGCTGCCCAGCTCCAGGCCTGTGCCAGCGCACAGGGGTCTCCAGTGTAGGATGTCCCTGACTCCCCAGGGAGTTTCAAATAGCACTGCATGCCCATGCTCGAGCAAACTAACCAGGCTCCACTCTGCCTGAGCACAGGTTTCTCCATCTGCAAAACATGGCTAATAAGCTCTCCCCTGGACAGGAGAAATGAGGAAATTATACTCATGAATATATTAATCCCATTAAATAACCTTCCCCGGGGCCCCAGAAGTCCTGGTTCTTATCCCCATGGCTTAACCTCAAGCCCATCCCATCTCTGGGCTGTCAGACCAGTGCACACAGTCTGATCCCCCCAGTTTGCAGGATGCCAGCCCGCAAATGGTGCCACAGCAGCCCTGGGCACGGGAGTGGGCAGGGAAAGCACTAGAAACCAGACAGCTTTCCTCATCCTCTTCTCACTGTTTGTCCTGGACTACACACAGGTGTTTGTATACTGACACTTCCATCCTCCTCCTTCAAGCTGGCCATCCTGCTTCTCCTCTCTCCCAGGCTCTGAACTCCTCAAAGCAGAGAGCATTGTTCAGCTGGACCAGCACTGCCCCAGCCAGCACCACACACCCTCACTCACACACAGAGGGGTCAGGGAGCCGCCCCCGCACACACAGCAGGCACCAGGAGGAATAACAAGGCTGGGAGAGAGAGAGGAAGGGAGGGAGAATAAAGGAAAAAGAAAAAAAAGAATAATAATATTTTAAAAAAAGGATCTGAGTCACTAATTGTTAGGAAGTGTTGCCAGTAAATACCGTAACTTGACTCACCTTCAAAGATGGGACAGATCTTCCTCCAGGCAGTCACCCCTCCCTGGCTGGTGTACTGCCCCAGAGCTGTCTCCAGGAGGAACAGGGGGATCCCACAGGTAAAGAGGAAGATGAGGTAAGGGATGAGGAAGGCTCCTGCAGAGAGGGTAAAATGCTGCCTCAGAAACCTCTTCAAAAACCTTATCCTCACAACCTCTTGCCAGGTACCTGGGATCACAGCTGGAATCAGCTACATAAACATAAATATTTCTCTGAACTAACTGTGCAACCTCTGATAAAGAAACAAGGCCTCCACCACCATCATTTCTCAGAAAAAAATACAAGGGTGGTCTGTCTTGTGCTACTGCAGTACTTCTGCATTTCGTGTGGGCCAAAACCTGGAGGTAAGGAGTAGCCAGGCAAGGAGCTAAAAAAGATAGTGCTGAAGAAGTTCTCCCTGCTTCATGCTCCTGACCTCATTCCAGCTTTCAGCAGGAATGGGGTGAACAAAGTAAGTCCTTGTTTCACATAACCACATTTGTTCTGCCTTTCATGAGAGTCACAGCAAAACTCCCACTTGCCCAGAGGATACAAACCTGGAGGCTGGTGACATTTCTTGGTAAGTAATAAATTTGCCAGGATATAAATTTACTTGAGACATATTTCACGTCAAATTTGGAAAGCAGATTGCACCAGAAGAATGGAAATAGGGGAAGAGTATCTTTCCAGCATTTTCAAAATGAAGAAGTTTAACTTCTATCTTCAAAATCAATTTTTTGCTAAAATGTAGAGAAATGTCTGAAGAGAAATCAGTCTGAAATAGCCCCCAGATTAACCCCTGTCAAAATGGAAGAGGAAGGAGAGAAAGAGCACGGCTTTCTTCCAGAACAATGACCAACATAAACAAAGCATAAGAAAAGACAAACAAAAATAACAACTAAAAGGTTTAATGTCCTGAAAAAAATGCTCTGTTCAGCTGTCTGAAACTTTTCTACCTTTTCAGTTATGCTGCCAAACCAAAACACCAAATATATATTGATGCTCAGCTCAAAACCACTCCTGAGATCTCATTTTCACAGCTGACCTTCTTTCTGTCACCTCACTGTCTTTCTCCACATCCTTAGTGTAGATTTTCACACTTCTGCTCCCCTCCAAACAAGATAAGGTGACTGCCTTCCTCGCTGAAACAACTGTGGTCGTCTTGCCACTCCATACAATAAACTTTTGGCTGTGAGCACCTCTCTTGCCAGTGACTGGAGAGCATCTGAGCTGCTTGCAACCAAGATGAGGGTGTCTTTCTCAGGCACTGTGCCCCCAGGCCCTCTCCTCCCCTGCCAGCACAGGCATCCACACTGGCATTCCTTCCTGTGACATTTAGCAGCTAGGAACACTTGCCCTTGTTTTTAAGCCAACAATGTTACAATAACAAAGAACATCCGAATTTCCCCTAAACACAGCTGTGTGTAGCTGCAGGAGACCTGGGGCCAGAGGGAAGGAAGCTGGTCCTTGGGGTCAGTCCGGGTTTTTGGAGCAGGGAGTGGGAACTGCAGACCCTGAACTAGAGGCAGCAGCTGCTTTTGGTGCTGCAAGACATCTATGCCAAATCTGCAAGACAGCTTTATTATCCCGCACACAGACGAGCCTGTCAGCAGATTCCAGACCCTCTCCTCTGGTACAGTTTGTCCCAGAGGTTGACCCATTTTGGTCTCTGAGCAACAATGGTTTTCTTACACCTCTATTGCCTTGCCTCTCCTAACTGTCCCACAGCAGTTACCAGCTGGAACTCCCATTGTGGTCCCCTCCTCAATTTGCTGCTCCACTGGAGGAGACTCAGCCTTGAGTGGGGCCCCCAGAAACAGACCCTCTTTCCTTATGAGTCAATAACAAGTTCAGGATGCTGAGAATTAGATCAAATTTGACAGTGCAGCAATAGATAAGGTTACAGTTGGTCACCTCACAGAAAACTAGCACTACTGTTTCCATGGCATCTGTCTTTACAGCTGTAAAACCATCTCAGTACATCCAAAGGTGGAGAAAGGTGACACGACAGCAGTCTCAAGTTTGGGGGGTGAGGGTGGGACAGGGATGCAGCATTTATAGGTGGAAAATGCCTTTTTTGCAACTTCAAGAACTTTTACAATAGTGAGAATATCTTTGAGTGGCATGGGAAAGTCATTGCCTTGTCCTGTACCAGTCTTCTGGTTCCCTAGAGCCCTGGAGAGAGAAAAGTACCCTCTGCAGCAGTAGCATACTTTTGGCAAAGGCAATGCGTGAGCTGTGAGGGAAGGACTCTCCCATCCTAACCTTTCCCGAGCCTAGCCTCACTGCCCTCTGAATCACAGCCTTAGATATTCCAGAGCAGTTTAATTAAAAAGAAAAATGTTGTTCAGGAGATATTTAAAGTGAACAAAAGTAGCCTTTTCACTTATGCTAATTAGCATACAAATTGCAAGGACTACTGAACTGGATACCACAGGCATAAACTATGCAAAGATATCATCTGAGCTCTGGGAGAAATTTTCCATGCAAAACCCATGACTCCTCTCTCAAAGCATCACTGCAGAACGGGCTGTTCAATCAGATGCACCTCCAGCGTTTCCTAACCCGTGCCCATCTGACTTGCTCTTGGTGCCTCCCATCAAAATATTGGAGGATCTGCTAAAAATCATCCCAGGTTCAAGAAAAACTCAATTCCATTTTCTTTAACCAGTTCTTACCCTGCTCCTCTCTGGTTTTGAGGATATATTTTATTGTCTCTTGTTTAATTTGGATAAACTCCAGCAACAGCACAGAGGACAGGAATTTGGAAGCCCTGGGAAAAATTACAGTGGAACCACTCAGTTATTGGTGAAAGCTCATGGCACCCAGGAAAAGAAAGGCCTTTGAGGCATCGTCTGCAGAGAAAGGAAGCTCAAAGTGGGGAGGGGGGAAAGCAAGTCCCAGAGCATTATTTCAAGGTGTCTCTAGAGAACAAGAACAAAAGAGAAGTTACTGCTGTATTTGACATGTAATTTGTTATTCCTCCTTTTCTTTTATAAAGTTAGATTTTGATTCACCAAGAAAAGTTAGTGACAGTCAATTATTCCCTTACGTTTCATTTCATTGTTATGAGAAATTTTAACTTTTAACCATATAATGATCTTATTGCAGCGTTACTGCAAGAGAAAAGGAGAGCCATGCAAAGAAACAAAAAGGAAGGTGAATGAACCTTTTTTGGGGATGGATTTCCCTAGCAGTGGTTTGATCACTGTGCAAATTGCTCCTGGGGAAGAGGCATAAATCTCCTTCTAGGGCATATCAGGCCTTGGCAAGGACACCAGCAAAGGATACCAGCACTATCTAAGCCTTCCCTCCTCTGTAACAAGGGCCTGAAAAGATGGAGCTGTCACCAGGAGTAGGAAAAGGGAAATATGTAGGAGGAGGTCAATATTGGCTTTCTGACCACTCACAGCATGTGATATTTTCCAAAGACCAATAATTTCTTGAGATGCCCAAGAGCCTTAAGCTGTTACTAGAGTTCAATTATTTAAGAGTCCAGATTTGAGATTGCTGATTTAAGGATGAGTACCCACTGGGAAGCTGGATTCACCCATTCCTCCTGGTTTTGGCAGGAACTAACTTGTTGAAGGAGAGAATAAGGGAGTGCCTGAGGGCACATGGGGCATAGGAGAAATGGGTTCAGGCATGCACACGTCTCTCGTCATACCTACAGATATAAAACAATTCATGTGTGCTGTGAACTCACCACCACCGTTCTTGTAGCAGAGGTATGGGAACCTCCACACATTACCCAGGCCAATGATCTCCCCAGCCACAGACAGCACAAACTCCATTTTGTTCTGCCATTGGCCCCTCTCTTCCATTTCCTCCACTTTTATCTCTTCAGCAGATGTGGTGGCCCCATTGGGTTCTCCTTCCTTGGACACGACTCTTGTCATGGTTCTGTGGGACAGAAGAGAAGGAGAGCATGGGATGTAGGGAGCTGCTGCAAGACCCACTTGTGGGAAGAGGGGTGAGGGGACCAGACACCACAGTAGATGTGTTCCCAGTGTCAGCTTGAGGTTCCCTCATCCTCTGGAAAACAGCTTGTTTAGTGTCAGCACAAAGTATTCTCCCCAAGTTATGTCTGAGCTGAAGGGGCAGAGGAAAGATTGTTCAGGTGAGATGAGCCCACCTGCACTAGCCCTTCATGGGACTCATCCCTGAATTCACCCTCCCCTCCCCACAGCCCCCTTCCTCACCCTTCCCAAACCACCAGTGTAGTGTACCTCCATCTGCCCCTGACTAAGTGCTCTGCACCTCCAGCATTGCTGGAAACTTGCCTGGGACAGCAGTTCAGAGGAAGAGAAAAGGAGCTGCAGCTGAAGCAGGGAATCGAGGCAGAAGGAGTTTCTCCTCCCTGTGTGCTTTATACAGCAATTCCTTCTGGAGTGGTTTCAGACTGCAGGATAGAAATATTAATAGGATAAATAGTCTGAACGAGAATGGACAACCTACCATCTTACTTTAAGGTATTGCTAGGAGTGTTTTCTTTGACCCTCAGGACACCATGTGTCACTAGCACACATCCTGCCACCTCAGCAAAACACACACACACTTTTTTATCCTCAATAAAGAGATACCAGCACCAACCCTCCACCTTTGCCCAACCTTTAAAAGAATACAGGGCAAGGAAACAAAGGCCCTCAGGTGAGACAAAGGGCCTCATACTTGTGAGGTGTTTCAGGTCTGGGCAAGGGAGTACTGAGATTAGACAAGCTCAAGTACTGTAGTAAAAATGTTAGGGGCAAAAAGCCCAACCATGAAAACACAGAGTGAAGTCACTGTTGAAAGAGGCACACTGAATATGGCTGGGCCTCTAGGGAGGCACATGAAAGACATCTTCCAGTCTACACTAAATCCTGAATCATATGTAGCACTTTCTTAATTAAGCAAAGTTAGTGGCTGCTTGTTACAAGATATATTTTTCTATCATTCACAATCTTTTTATTGGCTAGTTAATTTAAATCCAGTCAAAATTAACACAGACGCTTAACACTGAATCTTCTCTTCAACATTTTTGCATTATTACAGACATTTGATTATGAGAAGAAACTGAAGAGTGAAGAGAGAAAGCTCCCTTTGCCTTAGCTAAAAAATTTCTCCTCAAAATCTCGTTCTAATGAGTTACCTGAGATAGGGATGCACATGTGAGTCCAGACAAAAAACACAGACCTAACACAGAGCAGGAGAGCTGGTGAGCTATGCCAAGGAAGTCCTAAATCTAGGTGCATCTAATTGGTGACATTACTGAGCAGAAGCTAGCCTTTCTAGAAGTGATTTGCCTTAGCCAGACATACACTTTCCTTTGTTCAGATCAGGAAACTACACTGGAAACAAGTCTCTCCAAAGCAGCAGCTTCTCTGCTTCCATTCCCATCAGCTGGGACTGCAAAGAAATCAGGGCTTTGCTCCTTTGCAGCAACCTGCAAATTCATTTTGCCTGTGGTTCGATAGGTTTTTTAATAGCACATCTCTCATTCCTTCTGTGCCACCTAAAGGAACATCCCCATCTTCAGGGAGCAACAGAGACAGCAATCTGCATCACCCACAACACTCAACATTTCCACTGCCCCTGGATCTGCTCTGGACTGTTTAAACTTGCTCTGTCCCAGACAAAGTCCAAGCTTGGCTCTGGAGGCAGTTCAGGCTGAGGACCTCTCCCAGTCAGCACCTCAGTGGTGAGCAGGACCTCATCAGCTTTGATGTCCTTTACCTTACAGGATCACTAAATCTTCTCTTGACCCTTTGCACCAGGATGGTGCACCAGGACCATGACAGCAAACTATTCCCACTCCTTGTGCCTGGTGTCTCTCCAGTCATGTCCCCCTGGACAAGCACCAGCTATGAGCCATCCCATGGTGAGTAGGGATACCAGGGAACCTGACCTAACCGGAAATAAGAGCAAGTGTAGACTCTGACATCTAACTGTCCCAGCAGCCAAGGAATACTGTGGCTCTTGTTTTGGTGTACTTTTCAAGGAGGCAAGGAGGAAGCAGGAGCTGGTGGGCCATGCTTGCACTTATCCACATAAGACAGCATCATTACCAAAGTGTCTCATTTACTTCTGTAAATGAAATTATTTCCTACACGCTAACCCTCTGGATATATCAGGCCCTGGGGCAAAGAAAGATGCTTGTGTATGAAAAGACAACTTCTAATGAATGTTCACAGCAAAACAAGTAGTTCTTTGAGACAGGCATGTTTCCTGCCTGTTATTCAAGTAAAGAAAGGAAATCAGATCTCATGGTGTAATACACCAATTGCTCTCTGAATGCCCTAGGCAACAACAGGCTTTGTTCCCCCATCTGCTTTCCTGAAGGGTTCATCCTATTTGCTTTGCTATCAGCAGCAGATTTCCATGGACTCTGAACGGAGGACTGAGTCGCATGCAAGACATCAACCAGTGCAAGAGGGGCTGCAACAAGAACAGGGGGACATAAACCATAGAGGAGAGCAGTCAGGGGCCAGTGAAGACCACCCTCCAGGCTAATATAGCTTCCTCTTCAAAAACACTGCAGAAAGATCCTGGTTCCTGTCAAAATTGAGAGGTTTTTAGAACTATTGTAAGAGCTTACATATGGGCAGTACTGCAGTGGGCACAACCAGTTTCAGTGTCAAATGCAGAGGCGTGAGGGCACTGAGGAAGCAACCTCTGTTTTATCTCCAGCCCTTGCCCTTTATGGTCCATGTGCTGGAAAGCACCTATTTACTGGCACAGCTTGCACTGATCCAAAGCACCAAGGGCTACAACACCTGTGGATCTACATGTGAGTGTGAAGGTGAATCAGCCCTCTAACAGGCTCCTGCAAACCTCTAATCCCACACTTAATGAAGGCACTGAAACCCGGGAATCAAGGCACACACCCTAAATGCTGGCTTGCAGCAGCAGCTCACCAGCAGCTCAGCAGCACAGGGGTCCTTCCAGTCCCAGCTTTGCCCCCTTCACTTAGCCCTCCTGCTGAGTTGGATCAGGAGATGGAATCATCAGGTCCTCCTGCCAGCCATTTCTCAGCTTCTGAAGCCCAGGCCCTTCTTCCCACTGCCTGCCTGCAGCAAGGCCTGCCAGCTGGCTAATCAGTTTATTCCGATGCTGCAGCACAGCCTCCTCATCTCTGAGAGGAGCAGAGCTCCACGCACTGTCAAATGTGAGAGAAAAAGTAACATGTACTTAATGAAACGTGTTTGATCTGTCACAGTCCTTGGCACATTCCAACTTGCTGCAGTCCAGCAAGTTATCAAGTACAATGATGTTTAAGTCTGGGTTTCTTGAGAATGTCCCAAGAAGCTGGCAGAAGAGTAGCTAATTCTTTGGTTTTATTCTTTTAATGTAAGGTGGATCCAAGAGCCAACCTATTTCTACTAATGTTTGTGGTTTGTTTCATTTTTGCTAGACCTGTTTCACACATGGGTGCAGAGGAAGATCACAATCAGAGAATCCCCTCCTCTCACCTTGTCCTGGAAGGGAATGTGTGAGTGCCAGCCCACAGCCCCAGCCCTGTCACCAGCCTCTACCTCAGGGACACCTGGACCAGGACTTGGACTCTGTATCTGTCCTCTGACTCCTGAATAAGCCAGCATGAAGGATAGAAGTCGGGATGCTGCAGTGAGGAACACGGCTGGGACAAACACAGAACAGCAGGGGAGACACAGCACTTCTGCCTTCATTTTCCTATTTTAAAAAGGGGAAAAGCACCCTGGCTATGAAATCAAATCTTTTGAAGTGGGAACAGATGGTGGATTAAACTGGTGCCCAAAGTTTTGGCCCTTCATGGCATGAACTACAACTTCTCCTTTCCCAGGCAAAGCCATGCACATTACACATCCCCACTACTTCCCTCTCTGCTTTGCCTGCTGTTTCTATGAGAAAGCCTATTCATACACCTCCTGGCTCTTTTCCTGAAGATTTAATCCTACTGTGCCCCTGCTCTATATGTTGTCAGGCCAGATGGGGACTCCAATAACTTCTTGTTTCCAGCTAGGAACAATTTGGTTCTCCCACAGCAGTCACAGCCACCTACTGTGTTACATCCTCCCCAACAGCCAAACATTTTCCTTTCCCTTTGGTTGCCCTCTCCTTAATACATGAGTTTGGAGTAAAGACTCTGCCCCTCACTGCTCACCTGCACTTTTTCTGCAGTTCCTTCACCAAATTTTGGAGAAAAATCCTATGACTACTTCATTCCCAGCCGCTATTTTCCCTCTGCCATGAAGTTTTCCCAACTGCTAAAATGCCATCTGATGCAATCCACAGTCTACCCTTCCCCTGGCCCCTCTCAACGACCACCACCACCTTCCCTCCTCAGCCTCCTCTGACCCCACCAGTCTCTTCTAGAGATGCTCTGCTGTATTTTCAGCCCTCAGCACTTGGAGATGGATTTTTTCCCTTCACAGAAATGACCTGTAGTCTGTCATCTTCCCACAGAGAGTAGTGGGCTCCCTCTATGCAGCTCCATAGGAAATGGTACAGGATTTGGTGCTGGGCTTGGTGCATGGAGGTAGCCACATTTTTTCCCTGAAAGATTTATTGCTGGGAAAATAAGAATACAGCTGGATTCCTGCAGGACCTGGAAAGAGAGCAGGCAGCATGCAGGCAGCCATAGACAAAGAGCAACAAGTTCCATTCTTGAACATTTGAATGAGGTAACACAGTCTCCCCTTGGTCACAAATTTTGGACTGTGTTTGTCCCACACCTACCACCATGGGATCCTTCAAGTATGGTCACAAAGGGCAAGGAAAACCAAGGATGCCTCTGAAGCGCTGTGATCACTCAGCAGGTGCCTGTGATGTGCTGGACACACAATACAGATGTGCAGGAGAACAGCATTTCTTGGCTTTGGAAACAAGATGCCACTGAAGGGGGGAGGTAGAAATAAAAAGAGGAGAAAGAAAATATAATTTGAACCAAAATATGGTGCTATCCTCAGCCTCTCTCAGGGTAAAAAAGGGCTTTTTTAAAGTTGCTCAGGTGAGACAAGGAACAAGAGAGAGACGAGAGAGATGAAAGAGAAGCCACCTGGAGTTTTGGCACCAGAAGAAGCCAATAGCAGTTCTCCTAAAGCTTTTCTTCCTGCAAACTCACTACCTGAGTTTGTCACTTCCCGACTGCTGTCACACAGGAGTTCTACTGCTGGGAAGTTCACATCCTCCATTTGACCTCTTCTGCTGTCTTATCGTAAGGCAAATGAGAGGAGGACAATCTCCAGAGGGAACAGGAGACAGAAATGTCTCTAAAAAGCAGCTGATAACATTTATGAAAGGAAGCACAGTGTTAAAGCTCCCGTGGACACTCGAAGGTGCTGCCTGAACTGCAGAATGCAGAATCACAGGTGACAACGCAGACAGCTGCACTGCATTTGTATTTCTTGTTTTCATTTTGAAACAAGCAGCAAGCAAGCACGTAAACTGCAATTTAAGATGGGGAGGGAGGAATTGGGAAGCAAGAAGACTGGGTTATGTTACAAAAGGAGGAGCAGAAGGACACAGAAAATTCTCTGGTTGCACAATCAGAGCCAGCAGTTAGTCGGCAGCTGAAATCCTGCGCTGCATTTTGATGGCAGGAGGCGGGGGCGGCTGTGGGAGCAGAGACAGAAAATCAGGGCTCAGCGAGGAATAGCAGAGCCAAGGTACAGCTTAAGGAACCAACCCGGTTAAATTAGTGCATGGGGGCTGCTACTGGAATAGGTCATCTCTGCAAGATGGACAAGAAAATACTAGCAGTGGAAGCAAGTGCTTTCCAGCCAGTCTAAGAGCAGCTACATGAGCAGGGACAGCTGCTTCCAAACGGGAATGCTGCTGGAGAATGGCTCACTCCAGCTGCATAACAGAGAAAGGCAAGGAAAGATGCAGAAGGAGAAAAACTGATCAACTCCAGGACAGCAGATTAAATTAAAATGCCTTTCATTTCGAGCAATTGAAAGTTAGTTGGCTTCTTTACACTTTCTAATTAACTTCCAAGTTCTCTGGGCTGCAGGGTATTCTCAAAGCATCTGTTCAGCAAGGTTCATGAGGCACAGGAGGCTGGTACAGGAATCAGATCCTACCTATGTTTTCTCCAATGTGAAATAAGAGCACTGCTTTTGCAGTCAGTGAGTTTGCTGCTTACTGACACCAGAGAGTGAGATAAGGAACAACTGTGAGTTTACTGAAGACACGAACACCTACAACACAAGCTGCAAGGATTATAGAGCATCACCCTTCAGAGCACACACCCCCAGTGCAGAAGCGTGCCAAATGGCTCCTGCCCTGTCTTCTGCTGCTAGACAGGAGAGCCTCCAAAGCCCCTAACAGTGGCTGGACTTTCCTGAGGATCAGAGGCAAATCTCTTGCTAAAAGCAATGTAGGCTGTTGCTCCCAGGGCCAGATCAGTCTCTGTTGGTGTCCGTGGCTCACCATCCCTGCTCTGGGCTACAAAGACACATAGGTTGTTTCTTTCTCTAGCCTAGAAAAAAAACAAGACTAACTGATGAAGTCCATAAATGGTGTCTAAATATGACTGGAAACCAGTCTTTGCATCAAACCAGATACTCTCAAGACCTCCACCCCGCCCATAGTCTGGCTGTATCCAGTGCAACACAGCAGGAGGGCCAGCCACAGCAGGATCCATCCTCCTTACAGAGCACCAGTGACAGGTCTGGTACAGACACAGACCCAGCCAGGCCCCAGTGGAGCCCCTAGAGCCACGTACCCCGTGCCTGGCGGTGTCTGGCCGAAGTCCTGGGGCTGGCTCACAGGTCCTTGTGTGCAGCCGAAGCGTGTGGCCAGCATGGCTCCTGTCCCTGGCTGGAGGAGCAGAGCAGGTGAATGGCACAGAGGGTGAAAGCCACGCTGGCTCCCGCAAACAGGCCCCTGCACACCGGGGCAGCGACCTGTGGGGCAGCCCAGAAGCGCTGCACAGGGACAGGACAGAGTCCGCAGGGTGCCTACAGGGCTCTACCTCTCTGGGGCAGCAATTTCACGGAGCAAGACGCCAGCCAGCTGCCCTGGGCAGGTCAGATGAAGAGACGGAGGCTGCCAGGCCCCAGCCCTGCAGTTTGGCCACCTGCTGCCATCCCAGCGCAGCCTGAGGCTGGGGGCGAGGGCCGGGGAAGAGTGGGAAGCAGAGCCCTGGAGCAGGAGAGCAGAGGAGCCAGCACGGCAGCCAGCGGTTCAGAGGTGGGAGGGCAGCACGGGGAATTTGGCATCACGCTGCTGCTCTCGGTGCTTGTCTCTAAACTCCTCCAGGTAGGCACACCCTGCCTGCCCTCCCAAAAGCACAGCCTGGAGGCACTTCCTGTCAGTGAGGAGAAACAGGGAGCACAGGGGAAGAGCACTCAAGCGAGACTCTCCCAAAAGGCAGGCGAGGCTGAGGCATGACACAGCGCCTTTCGCTTCTCCGCAGAGAGGCCGAGGGGAGCCAGCAGCGTGCGGCAGAGCCCGGTCCCTCAGCACGGACCCGTGTGCTGCCAGCGCGGAGCGGGGCCACAGGGGCTCCCTGCGCGACTGTCCCCACGCTGTGCTCCCTCTCAGCCCCGCAGAAGGAGCGCAGCACCCCGTGTCACACCCAGGGCAGGCTCAGCCATCTCCGGATGGTGCTCAGGACGAGTCACGGTGAAATCAGCACAGGCACAGGCGCACGGACACCACGACTGCAGCAGTGCCGTAAGCGTTTTCCAGCAGTTCCTGCCGAAATGCCACATTGTAAAGTGGTGGGACTGCATCCCACCTGCACCCTCCGAGGGGCCAGATACCTGCTCTCCAGCCTGGGGCACCGAAACTTTCCTATAGCCCTGCCCGTGAGCACGGTCAGGTAGAGACACGGCACAGGGCTCCTTAGCCTGCCCTCTGCGAGGACCACATCTGCAGCCATGAAGCCAGCAAAGTTGGGCTGCTGCAGAGCTGCAAAGGTCAGGTCCAAGGTTCAGCCTCTTGTATCAGCAGCTGTCAAAGAGGAAAAACTAGGGCAATGGCATTTCCACTGGCATGAGATGAAAGCCCTGATTAGTAGTGATTACTTCAAAAGCACTGTTGATTTAAGAAGACACAGATCAGGTGTTATGAAATCCTCATGTGTTCTGCCTGCATTTGTTAACAAATATGCCCACAGATCCCAAAAGTTTAGCACATGCAGAAACTGTCTCTGTGTCTCACCCCTACAGGAACAAATTTGATGAAACCTCAGGGGCAAGAAGAACAAGAAGTGCACTCCCAGGCATATCTTTTAAACTTGCAGCCCCCAAGTCAATGCACTAGGGTCAGCACCGCTGCAGGGCAGCACAGGAGGAGAGGACTCGTGCTGGCAGTAGCTGGAATGCCTACAGCCTACTCCACTCCTAGCACCTTGGCTGCTGTATCTATTATCAACCAGTCATATCTGCCCTTCATCCCCATCCCTGTCTCACTCACTCTCATCTCTCTTCTCAATCTTTCTGCTGTCTGAGTACTTATCTATCACTCTCTCCCTTTCTCTCTGCTGCCACAACCTTCAGCATCAATTACCCATACTTCAGGTATCTCTTTGCTCTCAGCTTCCTGGCACCCCTGAGCAGCATCTCAGCCTGTCCTTTCCTTTTCCAAAGGAACCATTGAAAGAAAAACCTCTTCCCTGGGTTGATCCAAACTGATTAGTTGCTCCTTATTTTCCATCTTGCTGTTCCTTTGCTTAACGCTGGGAAGATTTTGCCCTTGCAGATTTGCTGGCCTGCTCTCCAGAGCACGGCAAGCAGCTGGCGTGCAGCAGCTGGCTGCGGGAGCACTGGAGTCAGCGGCACTCCCAGGGTGACACACACATCCAGCCAGATCTGCTCAACAAGAAAACGCCCAACTCACCTGAACCCAGCGCAGGTCTCCCCCAGGCAAGCCCCTCCCGTCCTGTCCTGTCCCGTCCCACTGGAGTCCAGGCAGGGAATCCACTGAGTGCCAAAGAAATACAGCAAGAGTTAAGGCAGAGATTACCCTCTCTCCTCCTCCTGTCCCACCCCTTCCACCAGCTCCCCCCACCAAATTATCACCCAGCTCATGTGTGGGTGGTGGGACGTAGGCAGGGGAGGTGCATCAGGGCAGAAGAACTTTCTCCCCTATTCCCTTACCACATGCACCTCTCCAGACCTTGAACTGGGGCCCTAACAAGAAAGCAAGATGGGAAAGCAGACAGGGTAAAGGCCCAGAGTTTGTAAATGTCAACTACAGCAGCCAGGGAGTAACTCCACGTCCTCTTGTCCTCAGCAGGGTGGGAACTCTTCCCTTGGAGACCCCACAGCATGGCCCAGGCTGCCTGCCACATATTCCCACTGTTCTAGGGCTCCACCACTTTAGTGGGATAGGGGCATCCCTCAATGTCATCCTACAAACATGCGGAATGAATCTGCACGGGACACTACATTAAACTTTCTTCTGTGGCCAAGCTCAAGACTCACCAACACCATCAGGCAGGTGGAGCAAAAGGCAGAGGGTGGGTGAAGGGGGAACATTTGCTCTGGGGTCATGCAGCCCCCTCAGTGCCTGTGCCATATGCTGAGAGTACAAACACAGCTCACGGGACAGAGCTCTGTCAGCAAGGAGAGACATTGCCGGAGTCTGTATAGTGTCTGGTGCTCACTAGAAATGAGGAATCCCTCTGTGCCTGTGCCCTGGCAGCTTTCTTTGTATCCATCTCAGCCTTGATGCTCTTTTCCAGAGCTTCTCATGACCAATACCAGTAGCAGGCATTCCAGTTACACCATTTTTCTCAAGATACTTCAGCTCAGCTTTTCCTTTAACAGTTGTGTTTAGTGCTCTCACTGTTTTAGCTTTTGCTTTGTCTGTTAATGTGCCTGCCAAACTCCTATTGAGCTTTTCATGCACCCATGTGATCAAACCAGAGCGTCACGCGGGAGGGAACATGGGACATATCCAACACATGCTCGGCTATGTCTGGACTCACCAGAGGAGCATTTCTCAGCCCCTCAGTGGGAAACACAGGCACTGACAAAAGCCCTCAATGCCAGGGTGTGGGGAAGAAGTGGGTTTACTTGCCTGCACACTCTGTAGAGGTCGTTTGTAATGCTGTCTCTAGAAAATCCTCCACGAGTGCTAGAAGCCAGTGAACCAGATCCCATTAGAGCATGCTGGATTGCCCTGGGGACAAACGATGCTGGAGAGATGTGTAAAGGGAATCAACCCTGGGCTTGGTGGGATCCTCAGGGTAAATCACTGAGGCCAGTGCTGGAGGCAGTAGGAGAAAACGTCTCCATTTACTTGGAGCTGTTTCTGGGATTAAACTTTCCAAGCATGCCATTTTCAATGCTCTGGCTTTCACCTATCCCACGGGCTGGTTGAGTGGGTTGGTCCCATACCCAAAGAAATACAGGCTGATTCTTCCGTTGTGAGATCTGGCATCAACATCAGAGGGGACAGGCTCCATCTTCTGCCTTTTAGGGGCTGTCTCCAAAGTCCTGAAAGACGGCAAGGTGAAGAGCATGTGCTGGCTCAGCATTGCCTCTGACCCTGCTCATGGAGGACAGTGCCACTGCCTGTCCTGTCACAGAGGACTGGCATGACCCAGCACAACTGAGGAAAAGGTGCAATAGAGGTTATCCAGATACGAAAAGGGGATTTAGATAAGCCTAGGTAAGCAGAGCTGACCTAAAAACTTGATTTATCCATACTGAAGTGTTTCACAGGAACATCGTGGGGTTTTTACAAAGCTGTAGATGGGAAATGACCTGTGACATTAAGGTAAAACAAGAAGAAAGTCAACCTAAATGAAAACTTTATCCAGAAATGTGTGAAAACGATTCTCCAGGAGGGAAAAAAAAGGTTATTTCTGTTTTCCAGCCCAGAAGGTACCAGAAGTTACACTCAGGCTTCAGAGTTTCCCACCAGGCAATAATTCACAGGGTTTTTAAATCTGGCTACAGGCACGGGGCACATTTATCTCACCACACCAGCTTCCATGTGAGGGATTTCACTAGTGTGATGACCCAGATTGAAAACCAAAAAATCATGTTATGAGCAGCTCAGCTGGTGGGGTACAGACTGTGCTCAGTCCCATCCCAGGAGAGAGCAAGGAAAGAGGTGATGCACTCCCTGACCACCGATTGCCACCTTTGCTGGCACAGTCAGCCCTGAGCAGGGGCTCTGGGCTGAGCAGCTGTGTAGGTGGGACAGGGCTCACCCCACGACGTGTGCTCCTCCTCCATAAGTGTGGGTGAGGTTGCTTTTAAACACTTGTCCCCAAAAGGGAAGCACTGCTTGCAATAAGTCCTGGAAATGTCCAAAGCACCCCCTCCCCAGGCAGCATGAACCCCTCCCAGACCTGGGACCCCCCTGCTGTGAGTGGCTCACACCCCAGCAGCACTCAGCTCTCCACAGCTCTCCCACGGTGCATCCTGAGGAAGCCCCATGCTGCACTCAAGGGTGCACAGGAGAACTGGGACAGCACTGCTGTCCAGCCACACAGAGGAACCCACTCCCTCTGCAGGTGCTAGCTCAGAGCCAGCTGCACAGCTTTCCATACCCTCTTACGAGCAGAGCAGGAAAACTCCTTTGAAAGGACCGGATTCACTCAACCTGCTAGACCCAGGGCAGCTGGAGACCAGGACTCAGCCTGCTGCACCAGCCTTTGGCCCAAAAGATGGCTAACCCCAACCTCAGATCTGTCCTGCACCTCCTCAGAGGTGTTCTCCTCCCCACCCTGCTCACTGCCTGCCAGCTGGCAGTGCCCTCTTGCCTCTCCTTTTACCGTTTCTTTTCTCAGAACACATGCTGGCTTTTCCCATCACCCGGGTGTCCCCACCCTTTCCTCCCTTTCAGCCAGCTCTGACATGCCTGCCGAAGAGCCAGCCCAGGGCAGCAGGCTGCCAACCTCAGCCCACGCCAGGGCCATGCTCCCTGGCAGCAGCGAGGCCTGGGCCCCTGAGCCAGTGAGACACAAGGCTTCAAGGCAAAACAAGACAAATCTACCCCCAGCCCAGCTTTTGGGAGACGTCTGTCAGCATGACACCCTATGGGTGAATCCAAACTGTGCTTTACAAACATTAGAGGCTGCAGAGGCAGTCGCTGGGGCATTTGTTGGACACACTGGAGCCTGCAGCCCTGGCTGCCCCCATCGCTGAGCCACCTGTGGGAGAAGCCACGGCTGCCCTTGTTTGTCCAGACTAATCCCGCCTTTTAACAGTTTTGCTAACAAAATAGGAGAAATTCTAGTTCCCCCATGGGCACAACGCTGCTGCTTCTCAGGCTGAGAACATGCCTTGCTGACTGAACACTGTGTTTGCAGGGGATTTTCCCCTAGGCATTGGTATAATTTATTTTTTATGTTTATGGCTAATTTCTGCTTGAGTAAGCCTGTGACTTCTGACAACAGTTTCACTGTAACTAATCACAAGTGAACATAACCAAAGCAACAAGAGCTAATGAGGCCCCACAGAACCCCGACGGGCTCCAGCAGCCACAGCACCGCTCCCATGCCGGGCTCCTAGGGAGGAGGAGGCTGCCAGGAGCCTTTATCTTCAGAAGTACAGGCAGGGTGAGACATCCCCTGTTTCACAGCATCCCTGGCATGCGAGAGGATGAGGCAAGGGCAAATGGCTTAGGAGCCCAGAGTCAGCAGTAAAGGTGGTCAGGAGGGAGGGCTGGCAGTGCTGGGGAGACAGCTGCAGTGTAACAGCCTCTCTGAGCCTCACAGCAATGCTCACTCTTGATCAGAGACCAACAGGATCACAGAACAAAGGCAGGCAGAGGACACATGGGAATGTGCCTGTTTGCTCCTGCTTTCCCTCCCTGCTTCCTCAGGGCAGCTGAGCCTGGTGTCATGGGACATGTGACAGCAAACACCTCTGATGCACAGGGCACCAGGACATGAAGGACAAGGTCGGATGGAGACACAGAGAGGCACCTGTTGCTGCTGCCCAAGGAGTTGCAACCCTGGGCACATCAGATGGAGAAGGGGGTAACCAAACCACGGGTAACTTTGGGAAGTAACAGCTTCCCAAATGTGCCTTTGCGCTCCCCCACGCACGCTTCCCTTATCTGCACCATGCAGATCCCCCTCCTGCAGGCTGCTGCCCACGCCAGCACACAAGGGCTCAGCCAAACGCCTGCTCTGTGGGATACGCTCACTTGCACCCGCCTGTAGGACACACTTAACAGATTATTTGGGGATCTCTGCTTCACAGGATTATGTATCCCACGAGTTAACATGTTCGTCTTACTCTGTTCTCTCCATTTATGCACCATGGCATCCAACACATCCACTCTTCTTGTCACCAAAATGTGCAACACGACTCACAATACATCATTCTGCAATAGCCATGGAAAACTGCCTTGTAGGCACCACTAAAGGCAAAAGGGAAAAGACCTCTCAAGCATCTGTTCAAACATCCCAGGATTTGGGATGCTCTCAATGACAGTAGATGCATCCTCATCCATGGGTCTGTCCCTGAGATCTGAAGTCTTTTCCCTGCCTTATGTGAGCATCTCCATCCACAGAAAGGGAGGGCTGGGTTTTCTCCCCAGGCACCACTGACAGAAAAAGGGAAAAGCAAAGCCTGGTTTTCATGGACAGATGGATGGACAGGTCATCCTTTCCAAGCACCAATGACCTGGGGCAGAATCTCAGGGACTTCTTTAGTTTTAGGTGAACCTCTCATTTGAAAAAAAAAGAAAACACAAAAAAAGACAAATTTAAAAAACCTCAAATAAACAAAAAAACCCACCCCACAAAACCAAAAAACCAAAACAAAAAAAAACCCCAAACCAACAAAAACACCACAAAATAAACCAAACAAAAAAACCCAAATCAAAACCAAAAAAACAAGACCAAAAATCATCACCACCACCACAAAACAATCCATGAGAAAAAAGGTTCTTTAATCTCATGCCTATCATCCAGTAAGTACTGGGTTGAATTCTCAGGCTAAGTTGTAGGTTTTGGATTCTGAAGGTGGGAAATACCCAATGACCACACACCTCTTGTCTAAAGAGAGATCAGCATCTCCCCAGCTGGCAAAAGTATGGTGCAAATTCCACAGACTGCAAGATCCAAGATCTTGGATGCAATGAAAATCCCTTTCACCATATTCCAAATCATAAACAATCACTGTATGCTGAAATCACCATATTCCGAATTTCATAAAAAATTCCTTTTAAGCATGGGGTCTTAAAAGTGCTGCGAAAAGAATGTCACGTCTGGAAATTTCAAATTTAGTCCATCAACCTTTTCAATGAGCAAGATAGAATATACTTGATTCATATGTCAAGACAGGTGTCATCAAGTCTAATACTTTGCTTAAAGTCCTGTCAGAAACAAGACACTTATTTAAGAGTATTCAGCAAAACCTTTGGTTCTCTTGCTTATCTGACCTACCTAGCTCATCCAAAGCTTTACAGCAATTGGGTCATGTAAGAACACAGGCTTGGGAGATTTCCTGGCTCATATATAACCAGATCAATAAACCACATGCCCATTTCACTGGACACCAGTCTATTTTGAAACGAAGCAAGTCACAAGCCTTTCAGCAAACTCACACTTTGCCTACATGGAGCCAAGCAGACTTTCTACATCAGCCAGATTTTAGAGATAGCTGTGGACAATTACTGTGTTCTATTATGGTTAAAATATCTTCCCAGTGGGACAAACCTCTTATAGATATTACTGGAAAATGGAAGTATAACTCTGTTTAAGGTTAAAATTGCATGGATAAAAATATCTGTGGCTGGAACTTCTGTATTGAACTCAGTTCTCTCATTTCTAGAAGTAATTTTTACCAGCCAGTTCCGTATCCGAGTGGCAGGGCAGCTGACTGGCTCCGTCTTCCTTCACGTTGTGGGTCTCTTCCACACGGGGCTTTCCCTGGATTTCTCGGTTCTTTACTACCCTTAGCTCATGCAGGAGCACCATGAAGCACAGTGGTAGCAGGAGACTCTGGAGCTCTGAGGCTTTGAGGCTGCCCGTGAAAACCGTGGCCGCCAGCTGAGCTCTCAACTCCCCGGCGCTCTCCAGAGGCAGGGAGGGGGACGTGCAGAGACTTGAGATTGTGATGTGGGAAGTGCACACCTACCAAGGGGGCAACCCATGGTCGCACACGCAGCCTAGTAAAAGGAACCCACCCACCTCACAGTGCCTGTGGAAAATAGGCTGGGAAAGGGAAAACAGGCTGGCAATGAGGTGAGGTTTCCACAGCCACGCCGCAAGAGAGCCTGTGAAGCGCCGGGGGCCACAGCTCCCTCCCGAAGCGCCACGGCCCGTCCCGGCTGCAGATCCCCCAGTGCCCATCGCAGCTCCACAGCCGCCAGGAGCAGAGGTCCGTAACTCCTTTCCATCACAGACCTGTCCCCCATCTCAGGTTCCCAGGCTCCAAGAACACTAAACTAGGGAAAACTAAGCCCAGGAAAACCAAACTCGGGAACGTGTCATTGCCTAGAGGACTAAACCCGTTCGTGCCACAGCTGGAAGCAGCGTTCTGAGATCACCGTGCCCTGTGGGAGGCAGATGTCTGCAGAGAACAGCTCCAAGGGAGCCGGGCAGGAAGGGGGAGGAGGATGGCCGTGTCACCGTGACCCCGGGTGCCGCTGCCCCTCAGCCGGGCGCCGCTGTCCCCTCGGCCCGCGGGGCCCCATCCGGCGCGCAGGCCGTGGCTGAGGGCCTGGGGCCACCTTGTGGCTAATGGCGCGGATTGCTCTAATGCGCTTTAATTCGCTTTGATTCGCGTCTTCCTATGCCCGCGGCAGCAGAAGCCTTGGCCGTAGCGTGGTGCCCACCACAAGTGTCCTTGTGTGCTTCAGGAAGCTGAGCGCCTCCAGCTGCTGGCTCAGCTCTGTCCAGGCTCCAGCTTCCTCAGGGTTTCCTGGGAGCCATCCAGCTTCCCAGGGTTATGTGTCCTCTGGCTGCCCTCCTCCGATGCTGGGGCTACAGCACTTAAAACACAAGCTCTTTAATTTTTTTTTATCCAAACAGCCTGGAAACGAGGGGCCCTGTTTGTTGACATAACACGTGGATTCCATTTCCACCACTCAGCCCTTCATCCATTCACAGGAAAACCAAAATGACTGGCTCCAGAGCACCTGGAAGGTAGTCAGCATGGAAAAAGACACAGACCTGCAGAGGCAAGGGAGAGCTTCCCACAATCCCACACTTGCAAGAAGAAAACACAAATCCACATGTTCCTCCAGACCCCAGGAAGAGCCCAGTGACTCACCAGACAGATGGCATTTCTGTCTGAGAGCTGGCAGTGGCTCCAGCAGAAGGTGGCATTGCACTCTTCACCACAGCACCCCAGGCCTACCACTTACAGGAGCCTCTGAACCACTGTTCCCTGTTTTCCTTCCTACCCTAACCAAGCTTCCCCTCCTCTGACCACCTTCCCATATCACTGTGCCAGTGCAACAGAGATCCAGACCTGGATGTCCAGCACAGCTTTGCTGACACCCATCTCACCTAATGCTGTTGGCAAGGAATGCCGGTGGGACAAAACTGAGACAGAGCAGATCTAGTCAGGAAAAACATAGATTTAATGGAATGAATGGAGAAGCTCCCAAAGTCCACACTGGAGCCACAGCTCTGAGACTCTGACACTCTTTACTCCGGAGTCAGTCCTTCCTTTCTGCCCACCAGAAGCCTGGGGATGCTCAGGAACACTGGTGCTTGATGTGCCCCTTCAGAGCTCTCTCCAGGGAGAGAATTAAGGTGCATTAGCTAACTCCACACAGACCATCTCCATGGCAGCCTCTTCCTCAGCCCTTCAAATCTCCCAGAGAAGGGAGCTCAGCCCAGAAATCTCGCACTTCTTGGCGAGTGAAGAATCCTTGCATTATCCAACAGGTGGCAAAGGCTGTATAGAAACCATCCTGGGGGGAGGGAGGGAGAGCCACACTGGTCCTAGCAGTGAGATTCAAGCTCTGTCAGCATCAGGAGGCCAGCTCTGGTGGAAGGAAGGGGCTGTCCTGTGCCCGGCCTGGAAGGCAAGTCCTCAAGTGGGCAGGTGAGTTGGCGGAACCTCTGGAAGGCAAAGACAGGCACTAAACACTGCTGCAAGGACAAAAGGTGATCTGGGCCCTTCCCTGCCAGTCATGGGTTTCATTCAGCCAGCCAGGCCCAGCTGCAGATCTGGTCCCTGAATGCTGGAGATGTCCAAAATAAGGCCAGTCAGCACTGCAGAAACTGAGGGAATAATCTCATCTTCCGGCCACTTGTCCCAAGGCAAGGCCACATGTCTCTGAGAACGTGGGATATCTAACACATGGACAATGGAGGAAAGCTCTGTCCTCCATTTGCTCCAGGCCAGGGCTAGAAAACAGTCCAAGGTAAGGCTGGTGACCAGGTACCTCCAGGTCGTGCCCTCTATCAGCCCAGAGCCTGGGCACACAGGATTGGCTTTAACTGGGACAAGTGCACGAGGGGTTCCTCTCACACCACATCACGCTGTGCAGCCTTGCCATGCCCCTGCAGCTCTTCCCACTCCTCCCTGTCTGTGCTGGACACAGGGGCAGGAGCCCATTGCTGTCACAACCCATTCTTGAACACTTGCAGGAGGAGGGAATGAGAGGGATCCTGGGGGTTCAGGACTGTTTGTGAAACCTCACCCTGAAACTCTGAGCTGTGGCAGGGACGGGATGCTCATCTGGAGCAAGGCCTGGTTTTCTAGCTCCCTGCCCCTCCAGTGTAGTCCAGGGCAACCAGCAATGCATCACAGAAACTGTGGAAGCAGGGCAGACCCAGGGCACTAAGACTGTGATGGGAACTCCAAATTCCCAGTGATCCACTCCATTCCAACCCTATGGCCTCAGCTTAGACTGGTGAACTCAGCTGACCATAATGCTCAGGGGATCTGGAGCTTTCTCAGAGCAAGACCTCAAGCCTCAGTTAAGGGCAGCATGGAGATCATCTTTATCCTCTCCATCTAATGACCTTTTTCCTGGTGGTACTTGTGAAGAGACAGAAGAAATAAAAAAAGGGTACCATGAGGCAGCAGCCAGCTTGGAGCAGCCCTCCAGCAAGGCAGAACTTAAAAAACCCCAAGTCTGTTATAGCACTTAGCTCATTCAATTGATTTATTCTGGGCTCCTGGCTAATCAGCCTGCAACACACAAATGATTCCGCTGCAGGGCTCGAGTTCAACACCGAAGCACAGCCCATTCCCTGATCCCAGAGCACCAACCTCACCTCTCTGAGGGAGCCTTTGATGGTGGAGAGTTTGTAGACAATCCAGAGGGGGATGCACACCATGGAGGAGAGGGCCAGCAACCAGCCCAGGGTGTCTCCCCACCACGGGTACACGTACTTCTTGTTGTACGTCAATGGCGTGTATTTGATCAAAGAAAACAGGAAGGTTGCCTGGCAAGGTGAGAGAGACCAAGAAAAAAAGAGAAAGAAAATCAACACCATGAGCAAAGAGAGGTCATCCTGTTGAGTACACATCTGCACAGAGACTCATGGTAAAAAGGAGCACTTCAGGGCAGCAACAGAGGGGACACCAGTTAAACAGGGTTTGCTGGGACAGCCCCCATGGGCAACACTGGTCATGGCATCACGGAGCTTGTCCCACCAGCAAACACCTCTGTCACAGCTGACCCTCTCCCCCTTGCTGAGCCCCACACCTGGCCCCAGAAGCTACAAGCACAAATAACAACAGGCCCCCACAGTACAGGCCACATAACCCCCTACACATATGCACACCTCTGTACATATGTAGGTGTCTGTATCTCAGAGGCACCCAGCTCTGCCCATCTTCCTCCCCACAGCTCTTCCTCCTGTGTGCCCTCACCATGCAGACCGCAGGGGTGATGAAAAGCCAGCAGTATTTGATGATGGGCCACGGCCGGTAGCCGATCATATCTTCAATGTTATCGTAGAAACGCTCAGCACCTGCAGGAGAGGGCAAGGATGGGAGCCCTCACTGCCACCAGGGAAGGAGGCAGCAGGGTCTGCGTGTCCAGGGTCCTGCTTCACCACTGTTTAGGTAGCCTCAGCATAGCCAACAGTTGGGTCAGGGAGCTCCTCAGCAGCGTGGCCAGCTTCCATCTTTGTGCTGGACTAACCTCCTATCCCCCCAGAACAGCTCACTGGGCCAGCAGGGCCAGCCCCTCATCATCTCCAAGGCTAGGACCTCGGCCCAGGTTTTACCCATACCTGGTGACTGTCCATGCTGATAGAGGGCTCTCAAAAATGTTTGAGTCTCAGAACCTTCTAAACTCAGGTTGAGAAAAGATTTTCCAGACATCTCCAATTCCCCAAGGAAGGAAGGTCTCAAAAGCAGGAGCACATAGGAACGTGCAGAGGATATCTGCCAAGCAGATCCCCCAGGGTGTTCCTGTGGGGAAGTCCCTGCCAGTTGAGTCCAGGGGCATCAAAGCAAGGGTTTAGATTCTGCCTTGCACTGTGAAGCAATTACCAAGTTGAGCTACAGACCAGCATTTTGAGGGTGAACCAGACAAGAGCCCGAGAGGCCAGAGCTGGGGACCCCCCTAGTTCATACTCACCATAGACCCAGGCGATGCAGAGAGTCTCAAAGATGGCCACAAAGAGCAGGCACATGCCACTGGCAGCATAGTAATCAAAGAGCTGGAAGACATACATCCCACCCTGGGAAAGGCCACGTGGGCAGCAAGGTGAGAGAGAGGGGGAGAAGAATCAGGCAAAGAGCTAGAGCCAGAGCAAGAACCAAACTCAGTCTCTTCCCCAGAGCCGGAGGCATCTCCCTCTCTGGGACAGGGTTTTAGCTTACAAAGGCACATCTCTTGTGCCCAAGGCCTCACAGAGACATGCATCCACACCCTGCTGCTCTCAGGAGTCTCTGCAACCCTTCATTTCAACGCAGGTTAGCACAGCGGAGGGCAACTGACTGCCAGAGATTGTGGGGATGTTTTAGGAGAAGACAAAACCTAGGCAGCACTTGTAGCTCGAAGTGAGGATGGAAACCTCCTTAAGACATGCAATCCATCTGATTTACTTTGCAGGGGGAAATAACTGCATGCAGCCTGGCTGTTTCACTGCCCAAGTCTGCAGGGCTGCCTACAAAACAGGCCTGTGGGTAAGTCCAGGCATGTTGTTGCATGTACAACATCAGAGACAGCTTTTTCAAAAGTTATGCCCAAATGAAAACAGAAAGTGGCAAGAGCATTCTGGTAGCATCAATCCACACACACACATTGCTAGGCAGAGTTAAAAGTTTTAAACAAGAACAGTTTAGCTCCCAGGCAATTAATCACAAGGATAATACAGAGAATATCAGTATAATAGATAAGGGGTGCACTCAGGCCTCACAAGTTTCCTTATACCAAGTGTTCCTGTAGCTCCATTCAGGAAGAAAGAGCTTGTTTCTTTCCATTCTTCCTGAATGGACAAGGGCATTCCCCTTCCCATGCAACAGGCTACAGCTGTAAAGGTTTGGTTTGTGTAAAGATAAATTTATAACCAAAACATAGGCTGTCCAGAGCTCCAGCTATCAGTCTTGGCAGGAGAAGTGTCAGGACTGTTACTGGCACAAGGGGTAAGGGCTGGAAAGGAGAACGCGAATGGCATGAGGAGGGCAGGGCAGCCTCCTGCAGGCACAGGGCAGCAGGATGGGACTCAGCAGCAAGGTCTCAGCCCCAGTGGTGACCCCACCACCCACTAGGTCCCACTCTGTCTTGTCAAGCACCATGCAGGTGTTCTGAGCCCAAAATACCTCTGTGAGCATCACCAACCCAACCAGATACGAGAGGATGGAGACCAGCAGGATGAGGGTCTCCCGGCGGTTCTTCTTGCGGAAGATGCTGGGGTACATGTCCACAAGAGCTGTCACAAGACTCTCCACGCAGACAAACTGCAAAAAGGAGAGATCCCACCTCTGTCAGCCCATCCTGACCAGCTTCCCAGCCCCACTGGCTCCCCCTCAGCCAAGCTGAAGCCTGTCCTGCAGAGACGGTGGCTTTTGTCTGGTAGGGAATCGCTCTGCTCCTGCAGCTTTACCTGGCTGTCCAGTCCCAGCAAAACAACCATCAGGAAGAAGAAGCACGCCCAGAGTGGGGAGAAGGGCAGCATGACCACAGCCCGAGGGTAGGCGATGAATGCCAGGCCAGGCCCTGCAGGGAGAAGGGCTTTCAGAGCAGGCAGTGGGCAGCAGCACAGCACAGCTGGTTCAGACGTGCCCGAGGCAGCCACCCAGCCAAGGCACAGCCTGTGGCCATGCAGCCTCTCCCTCCAGTGATACCCGTGCTGTGCATGAAACTCAGGCTCCTGGAGTAGTGAAGGAGAAGCAGGAAGGAAGAGAAGGGGACACAGCAACCTCTGGCTGCTTCACTGTTGCAAGGACTGGGAGCCAGGGGAAGCCTCTGAGCCCAGGGAGCACAGCACAAGCCTGGGCATATGCCATGCAGTCACCTCAGCACCCTCCCCACAAGAGACAGCAGCTGCCTAACCCCAGCCCTCACCCTCAGAGGCAGCTTTTATTCGCCTCAAACCACTGCCACTGCATCTCAGTATTTCATGAGCGTGCACTCATTTCTCCCTGCTTTTTGGAGGCAGAGAGCAAAGGATGGGAACCTGCAGCTGAAGGCACCCCCCTGTCGCTGGGGACTCAAGTGGCAGGACCCCCCCAGCCCCACCCCACCAGGGTCTCCACTCACCTGACTCGGCCACCTCAGCGATGGGCACACCCTGCTCCTCTGCCATGAAGCCCAGGATGGAGAAGATGGCAAAGCCGGCCACAAAGCTGGTGCCGCTGTTGAGGAAGCACAGGGCCACACAGTCCCTGGGAGAAGGGGGCAAAGCATCAGCCAGGTATGACCCACACCCCATGGCAGCACCCCAGGGCAGCACCTGCTCTTCTGCCCCAGCCACTGTCTCTCTCAGCACACCTGCAGCTTGACTCAGCACCAGAAGCTGCAGAAAGATGTCCCAGGCTGTACAACACAGCAGGACTCCCCCAAGGGAAGTCTTGTCCAAGGACAGCATAAAGATGCATTCCTCCCCTAAGCTCCTTACTTGTGAGATAGTCTTCCTACACATCTAAATGCCAGGGTTTTTTTCTCTTTTTTTTCCTCTCTCTCTCCTGGTCCCTCCTGTAGCAGCATGTAACAGTTTATTTTTGTCTGAGAAGGGAACATGTTTTTTTTTCCTTAATAGATTTCTCGGACCAGTTGCAATCTTCTGGGTTCTCAGCACTACTAGGTATCTCCTGGTCTTTGCATTATGAGAAAAAGATAATCACAGCCATCCAATTTATTTTCTCTGATCTATTCCCTTTTGTCTCTGTTTCATCTCATTCTCATCCATCAACACTTTAAACTGAACATCTCTTATCTATCCAATTCCTTTTCACGCTCCAGTCTCCCTAGTCCTCTTGTGACTGCAACCCTGGGGACAACAATAACATTTGCAGCATCATTCTGAGATATTCTGAACCAAACTGAATGCACCCCTTCTGGCATTTCATGGCCTGCTCTGACTTTATTAAATGCTACTCTGCAAATCCAGTGTGATTTTTCTGTATCAGTCTTTAGTTATATAGCATTTTGGGGGCTTCGTGCGCCTCCTTGCATGTTAACTAGGTCTATTCTTGGCCTGCAACCTTTTCTAGAGAAAAAGTACAATTCATGCAGAGCCCCTGCGTCATACAAATTCAGATTATTCCTTCCAAAGCACAGCTCTTTGCATTGTCAAAGACTGCACAGCACCCAACACCATTGCTCTGCCTTTGCATTTGGTTTCTAAGGCCCAGAGAATCTCCCAGATGGAAAGGAAGGCCACACTACACCAATCCCAGCTACCCAATGGGAAGCCCAAACCAGAACTTCATTTCTCCAGCTGCTATAAACTGCCTGCTCTCCACTCAAATTATATGCTCAGTAATTTGATACAATTCTCACGTTTCAAATAGTTCCTGGTCCTTCCTGGTGTTTCCCCCTCTTTCCCCTGGGTGTATCAATGACAGGTCAAACCCTCCTTGGAAAGGCATGCCCTGGAAGGTGCTCTCCCATTATCTGGCAGGTGGGAAGGGGTATCATGGTAGAGAGTAAAATGAGGGGATGGCCAGGTCAAAGAGATCTCTGCAGATTTACACCCGAAAGGGAGCCTGAAGAATTCCCTTGCTATGACAGGAAACAACAAATGCTGTTTGATGCCCTCTTGGACCACTGCCATATGAACAATGGTTCCTACTGCCCACATCCTTTTCCAGGTCACCAAAGGCTACACTTGGCCTGGTATAACAAAGGGGGGCACCATGCTGATGTCCCTCTCCCCTGTTAAATCCTGGTTCTGTCTCCTTATCCAAACTAAGCCTGTAGAGCACAAGGCTGACTCATTAAAACTGAGTCCATGCCTGGGAACAGGCTAGGCGAAGGTTTGACACCAAAACTAAGAACAGCATTCCTAGAAAAGCCCAACAGCATAAAGGGTAAAGGCACAGCACAGTGTGCAAACAGACACCTCTCCCCTTTCTGCAGCAACTCCCAGCTGCAGTTACAGAAACTCTTTACAACCCTGCTGCTGAGCAGCCCTGTCATCATCTCAATGTTACATATTAGACTGGGGATGCAAAGGGCTAATGTCCAAGGACATGTTGAAGGCCAGAGACAGATCCATTATCTCTTCTCCTACAGCTTTTTCTCTCAAAATTGAATGTGGGAGAAGGGACATGAAAAGAAACAAGAATCCCAGCCCAGCTGCTGTTGGAGAGGCAGCCCTGCAGCAGGAATGAACTCCTGAAGTGAAGAAAGATGCCAAGCAAGGATCACGTAGCCAGTGGTGTGCCTGGACCTTTGATGGCAACAACCACGATTTTGAATTTAAAAGACGGGGGGAGAAGTCAATGCCAGGAGCAACCCAATCAGCAGAGAAAACATGGGAAAAGAAGTGGCCTCTTCCTCTTACACAAGCCTTTTAACCCTGGGGATGGATACACCTACAGCAAAACTAGTTTATTTTCACTCTACCACTTCAACTCAGCAGCCTGATTCTATCAGGCTGATAGAATCAGCAACCTGATCCATTTCTGTTCCTGCAGTCCAGCATGCAATAAACAGAAGTCACATCTGCAGGCTCATATGTAACCATAGATAGCACACAGGAACCCAGAGCACTGACAGCTGTGCCAGTCACTGCCTCCAAATGAACCACAGAAGGATAAATCACAAGGTGAAAGGACTCCAGCTGAGAGCCATTAGACTTCAAAGTTCTGCTTCCCCCATGGCTACTCATGCACCCATGTAATAGGGGAGGTTGTAGTGTGGGCTGGGGTCACAAAGCTAGTGAAGAGGATCTGACTTTGCCAGAGTATGGAAGAGGGGGCAGGCAGAAAATTCCCTTGGGTATAAAGCACAGAGAACTGGATTTGGGGAGAAAACACCTGGAAAGAGTTTTCCTGTGCTTTGAGTAGAAACAGAAATCATGACACTTCCACAAGCCAGCAGCAGATCACAGGTGTTCAGAGAGGGGAGGGCTCGAGGCAGCAGTTACCTGTAGCAGTTGTTATGGTATTTGTTATAGCTGCCCAGAGCCGTCAGGCATCCCAGACAAATTGCATACGAAAAGAAGATTTGAGTGCCTGCATCCATCCAGACCTGCAAAGGAGATGCAAACACAGGTGAGAAGACAAGGCCAGCACAGACGCTACACAGATGGGAAGAGGCAGAGCCCAGAGGCAGCTGTAAGCACCAGAAAGGCCAGGGATCGGAAGGCCAGCAGTACTCTGCGTTGAAACAAGCCTTTTCTAGAGGCAGGTTGTACAGTGCCAGCAATTGCAGTGCTCAGTGAGGCACCCAGCGGGGCCAGGAGTGCCAAAGGGAAGGGATACATCGGGAGCCTCATCCACCCAAATCACATGTAGCTCTTCATCACCACCTCTTTCTTTCTTGACAAATCTGCAGCACCCTGCGATACTCCAGAGCCTTCCAGCAGCAGGAGACCAGATGAACACTTTTCATGGGGGCTGCAGGAGCCCTCTGCCGCCAGAGGAAGGGTACTTGATTTGGGCAAGCCAATCTCCCATGGGCCAGCACGGGTACAGCTTGTGGTGGTGGCCCTTCCCTCCAAGACCTAACGCCAAGGCTCCAAAACTTAAAAGAAACTCAACTGGGTAGGAGTACTAGAAATAAACAGAGCTGATTGCAAAAGACAGCTCCTAAAAGAATATACAAGAACACTGTTATTCCCATGAGGCACTATGCTCTCACTGTCAATAACACATCCCAGGGCTCCAAGGCTGACATTTGTCAATGCCAAATTTCATCTGAAAGCCTAGCTGTGTGCAGTCACCAATTCAGCCACTGTCACTTCCTTCTGCAGACAACAGCAAAAGCAGGAATCAGTGGTGAGGAATGAAGCAATGACAAAGATTAATAAATAAACCTCTGCTCTCTAAGATCTTTTTTCCTAGGGGTTTTATAAAACAGAGATAAGACAATAATTCAACCAATGCTGAAGGCTAGCCACATTGTCGAGACAAAAGAAAAGCAGAAGAAAAGTATTACTGGGATAACTTTATGAGTCAAGTCTCCATTTGACTACACTCTCCTCTCCCAGAGTAGCAGCGCCAGTAAGCCCTCGGACAAAGCCTTGCCCCAGAGCCCCTCCGAGAAGAACAGGAGCTGATGGAAAGCACCAGAGTGGTTTTGATGACTTCAAATCACACCTGTATCTGTCAGCCAACACCTCATGTCCTTAGGCAATGGTCAGCTGGGCAGCACCTGCCCAACCATCCCTGCTGCTCAGGCCACCCTCACCAATGCACGGTTCTGCCTTTCGTACTGGCCGAAGTACAATCAGGTGGTGAGAGGTTTTGTTTTATATGTACCTCTTCTCCTTCCTGGGCCAATGAGCCTTACGAAGGCGTGTTACAATCCCAGTAGCTGCCATTTTTCCAGAAGAAATTCTGGATTTAGCTCAAGGCATAGATGTACAGAATAAATCCTCTCCCCACCCACAGCTGCCAACCCCAGCAGGGAGAGAAGGCAAAGTGCTACTGGGGCTAGGTTTGGTGAAACTGCTCTCTGTGACTTTTTTGCAAGCCACTTGTCTAACACTCAACCCCACAACCTTCACTTAAGTCCATGGAAACCCTGGACTCTGGGTTTGTAATCAAACAGGGAGTGAGATCAAATCTCTGATTTGTAGGATGGGAAGGGACAGGTGATGAGGTGGGACTGGAACAACTAATTCAAGGCACTGGGAAGTTGAAAAAGTAATTTACCTCAGTGTATTTTACTCTTTTTGAAGATGAATAGGAAGATGGGTTTAGAGAGCAAGGTATTAATTTTTTCAGTTCAAAAATATTAGAAAAAGATCAAAGCTCTTTGTAAAATTGATTCCTAAAGCATCAGTGTGCTCGTGGGCAGTAAGGGCACAGCTTTCATTTTGTAGCTACATTTCAGGCACAGCAAGGCACTGAGGTGAGCTGGACCAGCAGACACCTTTGCATCAATAATTTAAACATCTTTTCACAGACTGGGATCAAATGCTTTGTTAGGTTTGCTTTTTATTTTCCTATTCATTGCTAGAGCTCTTGTTTTCCATCAAATTTGAGCTCAAAACACACCCTCTCGTGGGGTTTGTAGCTCTTGTAGTTTAATTTGTCAAGATAACAAGACTTTTGCCATTAAACTGCCTACCCCACGCTTGTCATAACATTAGACTCAGCTGATGCTTTTCAACCAGATTTAACAGTTGTCAGAACCCTCAAGGATATCAGCTACCTATGAATTGCACAACAGTTAGGGAATGGGAAAAAGACAGGGACTCAGGGTCCCCCCTGAGCAGAAAGCTACAGGAAAGAAGAGTCAACCAGTGTTAAATATCACATAAATCACACAAGCAAAGGAGAAATACCCCTCAGGCAGGAAAAGAACTGGTGCTTTACCAGCCATGGTGGAAGCCAAATGTCAAGAGGCCAAGCTTCATTAGCTCTGTGGCTTATGACATGGCTCATTTCTAAAATCCAGTGATAACCCTGACTGTGTAGCAGAGACCAGCATGCGGTCTGTGGGCTCCTCACTTCACTGCTTGCTCTGCCCAATCTCACACCTGTGGGGTGCACACCTGGCTGTGTGCGAGTCCAGCCCCAAAGGGATATCTTTAGGGAATACAGGACCTGCCTTAGCATACGCTCCCGTTTGAAGCAAGGCAGCCTGTGGCTGAAACTGTAAATAAAGCTAAGCTTGACTTGCAGAGCTTATGTTCCTACTTAGTATGACTGTGAACACCAGCTCAGGCTGCCTGCACATTGTTCCACGCATTAAAAGGTTACCACAGCTCTTGGGCCAAAGACAAGAGACATCTACAACCTTCCCAGTCTCCTTGCAATTCCCAAATTGCTTGGGGGTCAAAGGACTGCCACAGGACTGATGCCATGTGTGCTCCTGACCCACTGGTGATGGAGTCAAGCAGCAGCAGCCAGTCCCAGGACTGTGGGGCCACTGGGATTGGAAGGGGTCCAGCTTCCCCCAGCCTCTCACCAGCAACACACTGGCCATCCAGCCCCACAGGGCTCATGGGGGTTACACAGGCCACTCACTTCAGCAAACAGCAGCTCAAACCTTTCCTCCCCAGCCTGCTGCATGTGCTCATTTCTCTCCCTGTAGTGACTCAGAGAAATGGTTTTTTCAGCTGTTCCCAGACCACTCTGACTAAAGGGCCTCGCAGGGTCAGGCAGCGCTCTCTTTCCACTGCAGATAAAAGCATCCTGCTGTTTTCTGGCCACTGCTCCCAAAGAGACTGGTAAAGTTTATCCTGTTCAGATTTTGCTGGCATATTGGCAGCATGGGTATTTTGATTTAACTGCTGTCTGCATTTTTCTAAGCCATCCAGTTTATTTAATTCATAATTCAATTTCTTTGAACATGTTGTTTGCTCCAGTTTGCAATAGCCTCCTACTCTCTGTTTTTAGCCAAAACCTTTACACCTGAGCTGCAGTTATCCAAGATGGTTATGGCCTTTCCTTCGTCCCATTTATTTTCCCAGCAATATTCACTTTATTACATGTACTGGAATTTAATAGCTCCCAGTACTGAACCAGATCCTTCCTTAGGAAGTTCTCAAAGCACTTACAAATAACAGAAAGACCACTTTCGAGCAAAATGTTATTGAACCCCGGCGGATGCCATACGTCAAATATAGGTGGCATGCTGAGAAGCACCGAACTGTGCCCATCAGCAAACAGAGATGACACAGCACGGAGTGGGGACATGCTGTGTGGAGGGTCACGCTTGGTGTAATGCATAGCAGAGAGCAAAAACCAGCCAAGTCTTGAGCTACAGTTCAAGCAGCATTTCTTTTGCTCACGACATCACAGCTCACGAGTCAGCGTGTGGCGCTGGCACTACCCACCAGCCACCCACTGCACCACACAAACACATCCTTGCCTTAGAGGCGGAGATGGTGACTCCTTAGGTTTCAGTGCAAGACTCCCAGGGCACGATTTCCAGATGACTGACGTTTCCCTTCACTCAGGACTGGCCCACAGGTCCCAGCCCAAAGATGCAGCCCACGTCCCACAGCACTGCACCAGCACAGAGTTGAGGCCCTGCTGCACAGCCCAGGGCAATGCTTCCCCCATCCCCACTTATCCCAGCAGAGAGGAGACAGGAAATGGGTCACTGACATTTCTGTAAAGTGTTCCTGTTCCTCCTCCTCAGCCAACACCCAGCCAAGCATCCTGTTCCCAATCCTGAGCCCCATCTGCTTGGAAAATACTCCTCGGGAGTGAGGAGCAGGGGCTTTGTGCCCCAGTAATCTCCCTGTGCCAGCACTCAAGGCCCCCACAACGCCCTGCCTGAGAGCACGGACTTCATGTCACCCCCCCACCTCAGGACACCTGGGCACCTGCAGGGACTTTTTGCACCCAGGGCCCTCCCACCGCTGGGGCTACTTTAAACACCACAAGAAAGCAAACAGGTCTGTGGTTCGTCCCAAGGACCGCAGCTGCCTGCCCCGGGGAGATGCAAAGGGGCGAGCGGCGCTCTGAGGGACGGACGCTCCTTGCTGCCTGGGAAGCCGGGCTTTATGGTCCTGCCCGCCCTGCTGCTGCGGGCAGACAGACAGACAGCTTTATTCCTTCCTGCTATGTCAGCGCTGAGATCAGGCTCAGCAGGGCTGCACGGCCGGGTCCCATGGCAGCAGGGCTGGGAACAGGCATGGGACAAGGAGGCGGAGGTTGCAGTCTAAGGTAAATACAGCTGTGGCTCACCCCGCAGAGATGCGCTGCTCCGGCAAGGCGGAGGCGAGGATCCAGCCCCGAGCTCCTCTGGCACGCTGTGGGAGCATGGAGCCCTCACTGCTTGCTGCCCGGTACCTGCCCTCCGTGCCCCGGGCGGAGCAGTGGGAGCAGTGCCCGGGCTCGCAGCCCCTCTGCCAGGCCCGGGGTGCGCGGTGGGGACAAGCGCGGCTGCCAGGATAGCCGTGAGGGCGCTCGGGTCCCCTCACGGGCGGGCACAGCGGGAAGGCCCCGCGCCAGCAAACACCGCCTTCGGAAGGGGAGAGCGGGGAGCCAGCCCCGGCACAAACACGGCACAAACACAGCACAAACCCCGCACACCGGGTCAAGGCCAAGGCCTGCTGGGACAACAATAAATAAGGGGAACAAATAATATTTAGCAGGCCTGTGGTCGCCCTCGCCTCTCACAGGGAAGCGGCCGTGTTTGCTGGCCACAGAGCAGCAGCAGGAAGCGCCTGAATTTGGGGCTCTGACCCCTTCCCAGCGGGGCTGCAGGGGCCCATGGTTAAGCCAGCAGGGCCCATGGTGCAAGAGGCACACATCTCTCATCCTCCCCGTGGTGGCTGGAGGGGTTTATCATCAGCTCAGCATTGCCCTGGTCCAAACCACGACCTCAGCATTCTCCCTCTGCAGCCATAGGCAGAGTGGACAGACCCCCCAAAAAAACTGGGGGCGTCTTCTCTTGCCTTCCCTTCCTATCCTGTATGTTGGGAAGCAAGATCCATGTGGGAAATCTGCAGGGGCAAACCCTGCTCCAAACCACAACCATCATGGAAATGGGTGAAAGAAAATGAGAGCGACGTAGGGAAGGATATTCAAAAAGTAATGCACAACTGCTGGCCATTGGCACCTCCCGTGCTTCCCTGCCCCCAGGACTGGGATACAGCCCCCACCTTCAGGGGCCTTCAGCACACCTGGGGTGGGTGGAAAGCAGCTTGTCACAGAAGCTTCTTTCTTTATATAAAGACTGGATAAAGTACAATCAAATACAGCAAAGTGGTGGTTTTCTGGAAATTTCAACATGAAAGTAAGAGTGGGAGGCTTTGAGAAACATTTGCTGCTTTTCCAGAGACAGATAAACTCAGCAGCCTCTGAGCACAACTCCTTCTCCATTCTCACTCATTAAATCTAATGAAATTTAGCTAAGAGACTTGATACTAGAGTGAAAAGAGACCATTACATTTCTTCTCTTTAAAGCAAACCCAAACACACAAGCCATCAATTTCTACATCAAGCCCATCAGTCTTCTCTTTATATCTGTCTATCTAAACAGTGACTGGCAGTGATATGAAAGCTTCAACCAACAGAGAGCTGACAGCACCTGAGAAAAGTTCTTTAATGACAAGTTTTACACACTTAAATCTTATTTCTACTCTGAATTCCTCTCACTTCATCTTCTCACTAGTGGATCCCGCTATGCATCCCTCTGCTTAATGACATGCACAATTTCCAGTATTTCCTACTGAATAAAACAATTGATAAAACTGATAAATGCAAAGGGTGGAGTGATCAGAAGTAGAAATGGAGGATAACCCGAAGACCCTTTGTTGGTCCACAGCAATGCAGTCGAGGAGTGGGAAAAGACTTTGGGCCTAATTATGGCTGACATGCTCATGTCATAATATTAAATATTCTACATATTAAAATAATAAGCTATGGGCTCCTTTTCTGGATTTTTTTTTTTTTGGTTTGGGGACATGCAGTTTAACATAGATGATCTCTTTGGTGGTTTTAACTGTTATCTGCTCGTATTTGAGCATAACTGGTCTTCAGTATTCAACACCGTGGTGTGGCAGTTCTCTGTATGGTCTGATCTACCTATGAAATGCAATTTATTTACCGTTTTAATTATAGGCATTTCACAGATTGAGGAAATGAAGGTGCAGGAAAATTTAGGGCACTGTAGACTTCACAGCCAGAAGAGACCATCATCAATCAGCTCGACTGAGCTCTCATAGACAGGATTTCCCAGTTCTGTCCAAGGTCACTTGGCAGGTGAAAAGCAATGATTTCCACACACCAGCCCGATATTCTGACACTTAATCACATCTCAGCTGTTGCTGCTCCCCTGGTAGAACCTGATAAATAATTCATCCCCTCTTTTTACCTAGTTTTTCATATACTTTAGAGTAGCTTTGATTTTGTCCCCTTGTATACTGTTTGCTCTTTGTTTAAACCTCCCCTTGAGATGCTTTCTCATAAGGCTCAGATTGGAGAGGTTATTTTTAATTTTTTTTTTAATTTCCAGAATCCCTTCCCAAGCACTAAAGAATCTCCTATTTTTCCAGGCAGTGCAGCATTGCTGGTAAACAATTACATCTCACTGTCCTTTGAGCACAAATCAATTATAATCGACTTGGTCCCCGTGGGCTGGCAGGACTGACACCACAGTCCCTGCACAGAGGCAGGGGGGCACAGCCACACACACGTGGGGCTTGGGGCACTAATCCTTCCCTCTCTGATGGGAAGACACAAGAGAAGCCCCAAGCCCTGCTACACGGTTCAGTAGGATGGTTAAAACATGCTACAGGAAGGCAACTGTTGCTGCCAAATCCTGCTTTTCTCCCTCAGAAGTGAAGCATTCACTGGGGAATGATGGAGTTGGGGAGGGAGAAGCAAGCTTTTTTTCCCTTGGTTCAGCAGAGTTTTCCTGCCCTGGTTCAGAGCCATCCTCTTATTCTGAAGGGTTACTCTGCCTTTCTGCCAGCATTTTCCAGGCTGGAAGGAAGCTGTGCTTCTAAAGCACAGGCTGCAATTGAAAAAGTTTGCCAGGACAGACCTAATGAGGACACAGCTAGAACCAACCATGCCACGCCTGAGGTGGCTTAGCTCAGTCCCCTGGGCAACACAGCCATGGTAACAACAGGACTTTTCAGAAGGGAAGGAACACCACTGAAAAATATTATTTCATTTCAGAAGCCTCTTTCACCTCATCAGCACAAATGGAGACACAAACACAGCAACCACAGACCTGTCCTCATGCCCTTCCACAGTTTCCTGCACCTCCATGCCGAGGGAGCAGCTGTCCTACCCCCCTCCTGCCACACATCCACCAGCGCTTATGTTCCCATTCGCAAAATTAATGACCAAGGCAGCACTGGTGCTAGACCAGAAAGAGTTAACAGGGTTACCAAGGGTTTTGCTGGCCTATTTTCCAGGCAGGCACCCTTTAATCTCCTTTGGAAACACCTTCACACAAAGGCTGGTACAGCAGCTCAGCTGGAGCCAGGATTTAACGTGGAAGAACTTGTCCCAAAGAGATTAAAAGCAGCAGTCGGGCGCTGACCCTCCTGTCAAACAGGCAGGAATTTCTCACCAGGGATGGGAAGGAGAGGAAGGCAGCCAGGTCCCAGGGACTGCTGCTGCAGCATGCCACGGCTCCCACCATCCATGCACTTGGCATGCTCCCCAAGGAAGATGGAGCAAACGTGCCAGGAGCAGGGCTCATCCCCACAAGCTACCGGCACAGTGCAAAGTGCAGCGGGAAAAGAGGGGGAAAAGAGGGGTCAGAAAGTAGAAATTGGAAGAAAGAGAGCAGGAAAACAAAAAGGAGAGAGTGAGGGCTGCCAGAGGAATCCATGCAAGCACAGCTTAGCCATTCATCCCCCCCGCTCCACCTTACCTGAGGGTCCCCAAGGCGACTGATGTCTGGATAAAGGTAGAAGAGGATTCCCTGGGATGCCCCGGGTAAGGAGACTCCCCTGATGAGCAGAACAATCAGCATGACGTATGGGAACGTGGCAGTGAAATACACCACCTGGGAGGAGGAGGAAGGGACAGGTGTGAGAGAGCAGCACAGGCCAGAGCACACAGTGCTGGGCCTAGTGCAGCACTGACCCCCGGGCTGGCAGAGGTGGGCAGGGGACAGGTCAGGTGGCTTTGCTGGGCACTTTGCTGTCTCCTGCAGTAGAAAGAAATGCACTTTAAAATGCACTCAGGAAACTTATGACATTGTGTGTCTGGAGCCAGAGAAAAACTTTCTAGGCCTAGGAGCGATCCCGACCCTGAGGCTGTCAGCATGCTGGAGTCAAAGTGGGTCTGCTGAAGCCAGTGGTGTAATATCCACATGCATCAGAGAAGGAGCTGCCCCCAGTATCCACCTTCACATCCCTACTCCAAACAGAGCCTGAGTCACACACAGACACTCTCTTCTCCATAGCGTTTAGTGGCGAGGGTGAAGGGGTGTGCAGGTAAGAGGTACGCCCTGAAACGTGATTGCCTCTGAAGGACCACCAGGGACAATGCTGGGGGTCCCCAGCTCAGAGCTGGAACTGGCAAAGGGGCTGTGCCCAGCCCTCCCCACTGCCGTGACTCACAGCCACTGCCTCTGGGTGACCCCAGCTCCATCACCCGTCATGGGCATTTCAGGCAGAGCAGGGCTGCACGTCTCAGAATTGCCACCAAGCATGCAGACCTGAACAGGACATTGAACACGTGTCCCCTTGCTTTTTATGCCACTAGCCCCATCAGCATTGCACACATACTCAGGTAGGGTTAAAATCCCTTTCTCTAGCAAAGGAGCTACATCCCTTGGGGGAAAGCTGGAAACCAGTATCAGCTAATCCTTTCAGGGACTTCACCTCTGGTGAATGTGACACTCACTTTGGGGATCACCAGGGTACTTTCAGGACTGTTCAGGCTAACTGCTGTAGCATGCCACAATGACACCACATTGCAGTCTGTTTCCCATACAAACTGATATCGAGAGCTCATGCAACCTCCTCAGCAATTCAAGTAATGTCATTAATCCTTTTGCATTGCTTCCACACCTTAAAGAATTATTGACCACCTTGAGAAGAGGTTGTTCACTATCATGCTAGGCCAAAAAAGAAATGTTGCTTCTTCAGGTTTTTCCTGTGTGGACGTGCTGAGCGAGGACTTGCATCAGCATGCTTCACCTGAACGCTGCCCTACAGCTCTTTTCTCAGCTCTGGCAGTTGTGCACTGGAGAACTCATCTCTGGAGGAAGTGCAAAATGTAATGATGTGAAGTGATCCATTTCTCACACCTGCCCATCCATCCAGAATAAGTTGCTTTAAAATCCACCCAAAGCCCCCATCCCTTAGCGGGAGTCACAGGCGGTGACACATCTTCAGCAGTTCCTGCATTAGGGGGCGTCCCAAGGAGAACAAGCACACGATTTCCCTGGACAGTACGACCACCTCTGCTCTTCCCCTGGGTAATCCTTATGATCTGAGTAGTGATTCAAAAAGATTTTGTTTTCTGGATCCACTCTGATAGACTCCATCTGAATAAAGCAATGTCCAAAGCATCTGATGCTGCAGTGCGAGTCTTCCCCTAAGTCAGGACGCACACTCTCCAGTGATTCAGTTTTGTATTGTAGGACAGGACTTGAGAGATATCCCATCCTTGAAAAAACTCAGTACTAGACTATCATCTCTATCTGCAGCTCCAGGCTTTCTATACATTTCGTGTGCCCTGCTCTATATATCTCAGCAGTCTTGGATAACACTGACACAGAGATCAGTGAAAAATACCTCCTTGCTGAGGCTCTGGATTGCCTGAGATATCTGGGAGCAGATTCATCCCTGTCCCTCTGAATCTGCATCCTGAACACTGTAGAAACCAAGGACAGAATCCTTCAGCACAAGTAAATGCCATCATTCCCCATAGGCTCAAATTTTCAAGGAGCCTCTGATTTAGAGCTGTACAGTGACAGTAAATCAAATCTGCAGGTCCTGCAAGTTTAACCACCATCACTGTATTTACCACACAACCAAAGTCTTCCTTTAGGAAATAACAGGATGCACATCTAAAATTCCTCAGCACATGAAACGAAGATTAAAAACAAAAATCATAAAAACAACTCATTGTCTTTGAACCTTAGTGCACGTTCTTCCAGGATGCCAGGATGCACATTCTTGGCTTGATCTCTGAATAATATCAGTTTTAGGAGCTCAGGATACAAACTGGTAGTTGTCTGGCATATGATTTGGATTCACATTTTGGTAACATCCTATGTGCTTTACAGCCCGTGTGAATTAGTGTGTTAAGCTCTTCACTCCAAAGTCACTCACACCTCCACCGAGACCAGAGGCCTGAATTTGGAGAAGGTTTTGCTGGATTAAGATTGCCAAACTTCTATCTAACAACAGGAACATCTGGATCCAATGAGATATTACTCAGTGCTTGGCTCAGACCCAATCTTTTTATTTTTTGGGCATTGTTAGCACTAACTACATCACTAGGAACCTTGCCGGGATCAGTGTGATCGTTCTGTCACGTGCTGGTCAACAACATCCAGAGTTTTATTTGAATCTGATCCACATGCCTCGGCAAAGTGGTTCCATCTGTGACAACCTCCTGCCTGTGGGAGCACTCCCGGGGGTCGGGCTGTCCCTGTGCTGGAGGATGAGAACCACTGCTGATCTGAGCAGGGTGATTTCAGCTCAGGGTGTTTGACCCTCCACAGGCAAATCCTCAGAACTAAGGAATATCTCTTTCCCAGTGGGTTGTATTCCACAGCCATCATTTTAGTCAGATTATGAAATACATGGAGGGTTGATAAACCTATGGACACTGTTGCTTCACTGAAAGAAGGTTTCTGTTTTCAAGGTCTCAGCATCACTAGTACTTTTTGCTAAAAATCACTTGCATTTGACCTAGAACTTGTATCTAAAATAGATGGAATTTGTTCTCAGGGCTTCCCACGCTACATTTGCTGTATCTTAGTATCATATTTGCTGTTATTAGACTGCCTCTGCTTTCTTTTGCCAGGCCACCACAGCAAGCAGTTGCTCTTTTTTTCTAATTTTACTCCATGGAAACCAGAAAATATCATCCCTGCAAGCTGCTTGATTTCCCTGTCATGTTTCATAATCCCAGACCATTCTGGAAGCAAGAGAAACTGCTAACATCCCTGCAATCAACTTGATGGAAACGGGTGCAGTTAAAATTTACACCCCATCACACATGATGGCTTGTTCAGGACATGCAGAGAAGACACCATTTAGGAAACACACTAAACCTTTTCATTTCCATCTGTCCTTGCTGGCTCCAGACAAAGCTGGCTGGGAATGGGGTCAGGCGGCGGTAGCAGAAACTGAGTAATGGGGTCAGTGCAAATGAGAGTGGCACACTCTGTAACAGACGGAGCATGGAACGGAGCTGGGCACTCACACCAATCCTTCCCAAAAACAGCCAGAGAAACAACTCTGTGGTGACTAGTGTGGGGAGAGAAAAAGGAGACCCTCATTGCTGGAGAACATGAGCAACTGCAGGAAGAGTTGGGACAAACAAAAAGAATAAAAAGACAACTCTCACGGTGCTGAGGCAGAGAGGGCTTTGAGGCCATCACAGTTACCTTTGTTTATGTCTAATTAATTTGAAGATTTTCCAGCTGCACTTGCCAGCAGAGGCAAAAACATGCTGCCTGCTCATGCTGTGGTGGGAAGGAAGGGAACATGCAGCCACCCCATACAGAGGAAGACTGCAGGGTCTCTGGGCCTGTGGATGGAGAGGGACTAGATGGGGATATACACCTTGGAAGTTAATGCTCTGAGAGGCCTCAGTGCTCCCATCCTTTCCTACCCAAAAACACAGAGCCTGGCTCACACTCCTGCTGCACATTGAGCCCTCCAGCCTCCTGCCAGCTTATGCAGACAGTGGTTCCCAGGGGACCCCAAGGACCGCTCTGAACCTATAAAAGGTGAGGAGAAACAGCGCTCCAGCTGTGACCAAGGGAAGAGGCTTGACCTGAGCCAAGGACTCACCTTGCCCGTGGACTTGACCCCTTTCCAGATGCAGAAGTAACAGATGATCCAAGCCAGCAGGAGACACAGAGCCAGCTCCCAGCGGAGACCTCCCAGGTGCTGGATGCCGTCAGAAATCTTTAGCACTCGCCTCCTGCATTGGGGCAAGTGAAGGAACACGCAAGGATCACTGATGCTGGGCACTAACATTCCCAGCACCATGCTGGTTCTCACCTCCTCAGTGCCTCATGACTCTGGGGAGAAAAGCTGCCTTACTAACCAGGGCCAGGTCTGAGCTGAAAGCCTCAGAGGAATCAAGCAGTGCTCTCCTCTGAAAAATACTGCCAGCCTGGCAGGTCATGTGTGCACATGCAAAGTTCACCTACATTTCTGACATGCTCCAGTCCTCAAAGTGAGGGATACACTGCACTTACCATGCAAAATCCACCAGAACCACCCAAGAAGCAGTGCTGTCCAACCCCTTCTCCACAGCACACTTCTCTCCTTTGAGGCAGCCACATAATTCACCTCAGGATGCAGAGCAGCACAGGGCATCCCATTCTGTGACTAAGACCCAACCACGACCCCCATAATACCCACTGCACGGTCAGAAGGGGCTACCTCTTGCAGCCAGTGTGGGGATAAAATCCTGGGCTGTGTGGACCTTGCTACAAATGAGGTCAGGTAACAGCAGCCTTCCCACATCATGTGCACATCAAATCTTCCTCATCACTCACAAAAGGAAGGACTCATCCTCCTCCATCTCCTACACCACACAGTTGGACCTGAGCATGAAACCCCAGGGTGCAGTCCCAAAAGCCCAAGCCTGAGAC
The DNA here is from genome assembly GCA_013397055.1 of Pachycephala philippinensis. NCBI lineage: Eukaryota > Metazoa > Chordata > Aves > Passeriformes > Pachycephala > Pachycephala philippinensis. Next base: position 1,607,877 of record VWZT01005779.1, on the reverse strand, counting down.
AGGCAGACAGGGACTTGCACAACACTGGAGCCCAGCAGCAATGTCCGCCCTGCTGCAAAAGACAGCGATTATCCCAAAATAAAGGTGCTGCTGTGGAACCCCAGTCTAAGACACACTGCTGCCCTCCCTGCCCCACAGCCTTGCAGCGGACTGAGGGGGTGAGAGAAGGGTTGGAAAAATCACACTGCTCTCAGATACGCTTCATCACCTTGCTCTTTGCCTGCTTCTAGGGATGTGGACTCTAACCAGTGGAAAGGGTGCCCGTGGACTGGAACTAACTGGATGCTGTACTGCAGCCAGGAGAGACCTCTGGAGCATGCCATCAGCCCCTGACAAGTCAGAGCTCCTCAAAGAAACGCTGGCCTCCTACCTCCCTGCCCAGGGAGGGCAGGAACAGATGCTGCATCAGAAGGAATGGACAGTGGAAATTTCCAATCCCATGCTGCTTATTCCCCAGTCGCACAGGGATGGTCACAGCAGTGATGGAAACAACTTTTCCAGTGTTCAGCCTCAGGAAAAGCAGTCTGAGGCAGGCCACCATCTGATCACTTGTGAGCAGCAGGCAGAGGGAGAGCACAGGCTCGGGGAGCACACAGGAGACAAAGAAGGTTTAAAAGCAGTGTCCCTGTGCTGAGCTGAGGAAGCCCTGGGGGTGCTGTATGTGCTCAATCCACTGCTGAGGGCAGTGGGGCAGAGCCCTCCACCCATCCGGATGCACAAGGGAAATGCGGGGTGGCAGCAGAGGGGAGACCTGCACAGTCATTCAGCCAGGGCTCGGGGCTCAGCTGGGCCTGCTGAGGCTCATCAGAGATCCTAAGCCAACAGACCTGTGCCCTCATGCCAGAAATAAAGCCACTCTGTACCTCAGGGTAACCAACACAAGGGGTAAAACAATGAACATGAGGGACCAAATTTCATTGTGTAGCTGTCTGACCCTCGCACTTTGTTTTGATTTTGGTGAGTTTATCTCCTCAGCATAACTTGCATATTAGTCACCCTGTAGTGAAAACATCACTTCTTTTTCTGAGATAGGACTAGCTCACATACAAAAGTGACCCCCCCGCCATGCCAGAACCTCCTGGGAACATGCTGGTATCACACAGCAGCAGGGATTCAAAGGAAAGAGGTCAGTGAGACCAAAAAGGCCAAAAGGTCCAGAGGGGCAGGAACACAGCATCAGAGAAGGACAAAATCAGGTGGCTCTGAGACACGCCAGCACAGCTCCAGAGCGACACCGTGGGCCCAGTGATGTTAACCTTGACTGACAGGGCTGCCCCTGAGAGCCTTCACCCTGACCTGCCCAGCTTCCCCCCTTGTGTCCTCTTCTGGCAAGGCTGGGTTAATAGGATGTGCTGCTGCAGGGGTTGTCCCTTGCCCAGGGAAATTACGTCTGCGAGGGAGGGGGTGTCCAGGCCTGTCCTTTACTTACTCCCAGAACTCGATGACCGGGGACGTGGCATTTTCGCTGGTCACGTTGAACGTGGAGTTCGCCTTCTGGAGCTCCATGCAATTCCCTGCGGGAAAGGCCCAGGGAGAGGAGTGTAAGCAGCAGTGCCCAGAGTACCAGAGCATCTAAAAAATCCTTCCCTGTCCATCCACACTGTTAAGACTCACTGACTCTGGGACAAATTTTGTCTAGTCCTAAGGATGCACAAAAAAAAGTCCCTTCCATGGAAGGGCTGGCAAGAAATCTAGGACACTTAAGATGACAGCATTTAATTTTTCCTTCCAGTGGGCACAGTCTTGATCAGCACTGGGTCTGTGGCTAACACACAGAACAGGATGACTGAAAGGTGCCCATGGTAGCTGGAGCCCAGAGCAGGAGTCACCAGGGAGGTCACCACTGTCCAGCACTGGTGCTCTCTAGCAAAGAGCCAGATCTACCAAGCCTCTCCCACAAAAGTGCCAACATCACTGCAGTGACCCAGCACCCCAAACCCCATGTCCCACCCACGCAGGAGCAGGACACTCTCCTGAGGCTTGGCCCTGGGCAGCAGCAGGTTTCCGTCAGCTGGGATCTGCTGGAGGACAGGGAGAGGGCTCCACACCCACCTGTGTTCCACTCATGGTCACAGCTGCCCCAGGGGAGGTCGATGGTGAACGAACTGAAGAGATAAAACAAGGCCCAGGCCAGGACAATGATGTAGTAGAAGTTCAGCAGGACGACGATGACCTGTGAGGCGTAGCCAATTCCTGCAGAAAGCGAGCCCCGAGGGCAGGTGATCCACGTGCCAGGGGCCAGGATTCCCTTTGGGAGCTGCTGCTCTGCATTTGGAGGGCGCTGCTGGGTGAATGTCAGTGGGGCGGCCACCAGAGCGACTGTCCCCTCCCCAGAGGCCATTGTGCCACATCAGTGGGCAGCCAGTCAGGGGCCCCAGGCACCCCTCTTCCTGCTGCCCTGCCACAGCCTTCCCTGCTGAGAGGGTGGCAGTGGGAGGGACCCTGGCAGGGCATGGGCAGGTTATGGTGGGAAAACTCTGGTGGAATGTACCCAAGGGGCAGAAACGTACAATGGTGCTGCACCTGCTGAGTCACAGCTCTTCTAACAAAATTCATTTTTTAATATTTTTCACTTTCCCTTTTCACTTTTATTTGGGAAGCTCTTTTATTAACACTGCACACCTTCTCTGGGAGGTGTTGGAGAAGCATCTAAAGGTTTTGGCATGTGAGGAGGAGGACACTTACAGAGAAATCATGGCAAGTGGCTTGAGGCTGGATAACTGTGATGAAACAGTGCTAGAAATGGAGAATCTAACCACTAACAATTCATTAAGAGAGCTGACACCTTTCACCAGTAAGGTTTCAAACCACCTGCAAACTCAGAAAGATGGCAGAGCATTGACTTAAAAAACCAGCAGCATGCTTTAGGTTCCTCATAACCACCAGAAGCATTTTCCCCATTTACCTCTTAGAGGACAACCTTGATCGGGCATAAAGCTCTTGGCCAGAGCTGTGGCCATGAAGAAGGAAACTGGGCTGCAATATAACAATGAGAACTGTTTGGTGAAAAAGCTGATCAATGTTTCCAGCACCATTTTGGAAAGGGGGCAGCCAGTGGCTCTCAGGCAGGCAGGCAGGGGATGTGTGGAGGTGCATAACAAGCCAGGCTGTGAGGAGACACCTCTCTGCTCATCCCCCCGGGGTCCCAGGCTCTCCCCCCCTCACTGCACCCTCCCAGCTCCCCCCACTCACCTTCAAAGAGGGGGCAGATCCTGCGCCAGGCCGTCACCCCTCCCTGGCTGGTGTACTGCCCCAGCGCCGTCTCCAAGAAGAACACCGGGATCCCACAGGTGAAGAGGAAGATGAGGTAGGGGATGAAGAAGGCACCTGGCAGATTCAAATGGCAGACAGAAAAGTAAGCCCCATGAGGTGACTGAGGTCAGGCTGTCTCCAGCCAGTCACCAGGCAGGTTCCTCCTGGGTGGGACAGCCTGGGAGGGATGGGGGCTGTGGAGATTGGAAGATTGCAGACAGGATGGCAGCAAAAAAAAATTTCCTCATGTTTCATCTTCTGGAGTGATGTGATTACATGAATAATTCAATACATACAAAGAATAGAGAAAGAAGTTATCAATAGCTGTATGAAAATACAGAAGAACACTCCGCTGTAAAGACATTTCAACTTTTAATCATGTTGGTGGCTCCTTTCATACTGATTATTGTGACTGAGTAAGCTGACAAACCCATGGCAATACCAAGGCTCTGAGGAGCACATGGAGACTGACACTTTTGCCCAGTCTGTGGGTTTGCTCAATCATTTGCTGGCCAAAAAGCGGCAGACATGCAAAGGAAGAGGAGGCAGTGCAGGAAGGTATGCACCTCACAGCAGCAGCCAGGGCTGCCCTCCTGTTCCAGCCCTGACAAAAAACAGGCAGGGAGAGAGAAAATGCTTCAGGCTTTTGATTACCCCAGGTTAATGTTGAATACAGTAATGGCCTTTGCCCCACAGAGCACAGGAGACAGCCCCTCAGGATGGTCCATGCACATCATGTGCCACTGACACAGCACGTGCCGCTGGAGCTGCTCAAGCCCTGCTGACAGGCAGGGACACAGGTCAGGGAGAGGGAGACCCGAGCAGAGAGCAGCATCCTGGCTGTGGTGGGCTCAGAGGGCGTGCAGGGGGGTGGTGACCCAGGCAGGCACTAATGGTGTTCTCCCTGTGCAGACCTGTTCCCTGCCTGTGTGATGCTAACTGCTTTGGGCTCAGCTCGGTGGGCGTGCATGGGAAATAACAATCCCGGTGCACAAGGGAACTCAAAACCAAGGAGATTTCATTAAGAAGCTTAGCTAGCAGGCAGGGGCAGGGAAAGGGAAGGGCGACTTTGGGAACTGGCCGGGATTCCCACCCTGTGCTCATCTCAGCCGGGTACAGAGCCACAGCACCCCTTTCTTGTAAAAGTAAAAGGAAGAGGAAAATAGACAGGGGAGGCACCTTGGCAGCTCCCTGTGGATGAACAGGAGCTGGAAGGGGTGCTGGCTTAATGGTTTGACTCCATGATCTTAGAGGCCTTTTCTAATCTCAGTGATTCTGTGAGACCTGGCAGCCCCACGGGAATAACACACATCTGCCCACATGCTGTCCCTCTGCCAGCAGACAGAAACTGGTGAAGGCAAATGGCAGGGGAAATGCTTGTCTCAACACCCTCCCCTCAACTCCCACCTTGCACAAAATCATACCACCATGAAAGTCAAGCCTGTCTGCAAGAAAGGTTGCTGTCATATAAAAGTTTGTATTTAACTAAACTCCGGGAGAGGTCTCTGAGGCAGCAAGTCGAGCTTTCCAGCCCAGTTTTCCCTTATTTGCAGCCTGCAGTCTGGCCTGTTCCCTAACTGCCGGTTATCTCGAGTTTCAGGAAGGTTTCAGGAGGGTCCTGACACGTGGGCTGGGAAATCACACAGAATTATGGTGGAGAGAAGGAAAAATTTGCGGAGACCTGTCTCTGCAATCCCCTCACATCCCAGGTGGGAGACACAGGGTGAAATGACTCCATAACAAGCCCCAGTGCCCTCCCCATCTCATTTTCAGCAGCGGGGGCCCTTGGGACTGGCAGGTCTGGGGAGGGGGTGCAGTGCTGGCAGCCACACCACCAGACAGGCTTCCCTGGTATTTCCCAATCAGCAGGGCCAGCCTGCCCAGGGAGGGCCTGACCCTGCCACTGCAGGCAAAAGCAAGAGCAAAAAGAACAAATTTTAGGTTTTCTTTGTTGTTTTTCTCTACTATGTAGGGCTTTGGTATCATGCGCTGAGCACTGAACGTGTAAGGGACTACTCTTCCTTTGTTATTTGAAAATATCCCTGAAGAAAGGAAGAGTGACTGGCTCTTTGCATAACTCAGATTTTGCAGATACCATTTTTTTGAAGAGGCTCATATTTAGGCAAGCAAAGCAAGAGCTGAGAGCAGGTATCACCACTGCCTGCACACAGTTCAGCAGGGAGAGAAAGAGTCATCCAGCAGGGCAGAAGTGCCTCAGACTGATGGGAGTGCTGGCACAAGAACTGGTGGCTGTAGGCTGGCCATGATTGACCTGGGGCTGGAAATTAAATAAAGGCCCTGCACCTTTGTAGAAGAATGGGAGAAGCAAGTGCCTGGACCAGCACTCCTAAAGGAGCGCAAGACAAAACCTTGGGCAACTTTTAAAATTCAGTTTGGGGCATTTCAAGGGTTTTGATACAGTACTGTCCGGGGTAGGCTGGGTTCTGTGAGGCAGGAGGGAGCCTTGTGTCCTGCACCACCTCATCACACTGCTCTGCCGCAGGAGAAATCTTACAGAAACCACTCTCCTCGCTGCATGAGAGTCTCATGCCCCATCCTTGCTCTCTGGAAAGGGGGCCGGAGATGAAAAATCTGCCTGGGACTTCAAACTCCTCACAGCCTCTACTGCTTCACAGGACTTTGCTTCAGGCCCATTTCTCCAGGGAAAAAAGGCTGAGAAATCCCTTTGTGTCTTGCCTCTGCTGCTCACACAGCAGCTCCCCTCTCCCCAGAGCTCTCCCTGAGCTCTGCCCTGGCACCCAGGGCAAGGGGTGCCTGGACAGGATTCCAGGTCCTGCTCCCATCCATGGAACAGTACCCAAGGAAAGTTGCAGCAGTGGGAGCAGACACAGCTCAACAAGCAGCCAAGAAGCTTTTCCCGCAGAAAAAGAAAATGCGGAAAATTCTCCTTTTTCAACAGGGAAAGAAACTGCCTGAGCACCTGGCGAAAAGAAACAAGTGCTGAACAAAGCACGACGTGAAAGTAGCTAAACAGTGTTTAATCCCCTTGTATGCCACTGGGATGAAAGCAGTTTAGTGAGGCCCATGAGACTACCCCAAGCTCAAGCCAGGGGATTTCAGCCCTGGGTCCTCACTGCTCACTCCCCGCCAGCTCCCAGCCAAGCGCCGCTTCCCCTCTCCCCTGCCCTTCCGGAGGGCCCAATTAGAAGCTAATCACCAGACAGGGAGAGCAGCTCCCTCTCTCAACATGTCACTGAGCCAAAGGTGAGAAAAACTGTTGGTTTTCATTTTTTAAAGCTTTGTCCTTTAAAAGGCAGCCACAAACTGCAGAAGCCCCCAGCAACCCTCTGCCTGCACAGCGAGCCCACCTCCGCTGCCACGGCACAGCACAGCCCGGCCTCGGGGGATGGCTGAGCACAGCCTGAGCAGCGCTGGAGTGCAGCAGCAGCACCCTGCCTCCCTGTCTGCACCAGGCACACCCAGCCGCACCCTCACAGCCCTGCCGTGGGCATCGGAGGCAGGGGTCCTCTCTCCCACGCCTTGCGGCTCTGGCAGATGCCAAGGGAGTACCACGGGGGGCAGGAGTGGTGTTGTACCGCTACACCGCGGCAGGAGAAACCCCTTCACTCTGCACTGTCCCTGCCTCCAGCACCCAGGGGACAGCCCTCCATGGACACACACAGGAGCCAGACCTGCGCTCAAGAGCTCCTGGGAGCTCCCCTGGAACTTTCCTCCTCACAGAGCCTGCAAAGACACTGGGGCCCTGTGGCCTCCCACACCGCTCCCCACTCTCGCGCCAGGACCCACCATCTGATCTGCACAGGACGCCTGGTGCTCCCCCCTGAAGTGAGACACACTGCTCAGAAAGCTGAGTTCTCTCCCTGCTCCTCCTGCCTCCCCTCTGCAAAGAGCCACCAGCAGGACCAGAGCTCCACACACCTCAGGTGTAGCTCCACACAGCTACAGCCATCAGAAACCCTGGGGCGTTGCCACTGTTATCCATGTCCCACTTGGTTCAAAGCAGCCCCTGGCTGGGGCCCGGATGGCAGCACCACGTTGGCATCTTCTCTTCGGACTCACGATTTGGGCACAGCTGAGAAGCTGGGAGGGATGGTGGAGCGGTGCTGGTGGCCAGGGGGCCCTGGCTGCACTTACCTCCACCGTTCTTGTAGCAGAGGTAGGGGAAGCGCCAGACATTTCCCAGGCCGATGATCTCCCCAGCCACGGACAGGACGTACTCCAGCTTGTTGTTCCATTGACCGCGCTCCAGGGTCTGGTCCTCCTCCTCTTCTTCCTCCTTCTCCTTTTCCATGCCAGGGTGTGTGGACACCATTTCACCATTGCTGACAGCACCGGGGACGCTGTAATCCATCCCACCTTCAAAAAGAGTTTCCTTCATTACATTCAGCACAAGCCATGCAAAGAGGCAGAAATTTGGACCATGGGGGGCAAGAGAGGGGCAAGGACATGCACACACACACCTCAAAATGTTCTTCTCTTGCTCCTCATACTGATTCCTGCTGGGGCTAAGAGTACAGTGCATTTTCACTGCTGAGTCCAAAAGCAGTCCTTAAAAGCCACTATTAATTTCATTATTTTAAATTGCCTCATCTCACAACACTCCTGTCTCTGCAAGCACAATCTCTAAGCCCAGAGTTCCACAAAAGACCCAGCAGCTCAGACTGGAGCTCCCACTGCATTAGGTATGGGGAACAGAGTCAGGGCTGGAGGGGGGATGACAGCAGGATCAAATACTTGACAAGGTATTTTATAAGGGTTTCTCTTCTCCTGTTGCTGCCTACCAAGGTCTGGTTTTGCAGACCATGCGCTGGATCCACAAAGCACACAGAAGTCCTAGACACAGGAAGAGAACAAACTGAAATTATAGGAATACAAATTTATCCTTTTGGTGGTAGCAACTGTTGCTGACAATCTTCAAGGCTGCATGAAAAGGTGGTTTTCAGAATGGTGCTATCCTTCTAATAGCAGGATAAAGTGCGCAAAAGTCATGGGCATCTGGGATCTTGCCTTTCTCGAGGTCTGCCCTTCCAAACATCTGCCTGTTTCCTGCAAAGCTCCCCACAGTGCTGCACTCAGATCCTGTGGTACCATCTCTGAATACATCTGTGCTGAGAGAAGATCAGCAGCGAGCAGGTGGGCACCTGCCCTCCACTGTCCCACCTTGCCCCGGATACCTCCAAGAGGACACCATGTGGAAGGATCAGGGAGGATTGAGCCTGCTCCTCCCAGGAGGGATGCCCCGCTGGCTGCCGAGTTCCACAGCACAAAGGGTGAGGATTGTGGTCCTCACCCGTTCCCAGTGTCAGAGCTGGGATTGCTGAGGACCTCGTGCCAAGGGGGGCACCTTCCCCCGCACAGTGCCAGCCCTCCAGCCTGCTCCGTGCCCTGCCCCAGCCCCAGCCTTACCCTGCCATTCATCCCTGCCTGCAACTCCCTCGCCAGGAGAGCAGGAAAAGGCGCAGGCAGCAAATGACACTCTCCCCTATCCGGGGAGAACTAAAAAAGGGCAAATCAGCACTTTCAACCTCTCCCCTCCCCCGACACAGTCCCCCTATAACACACTTGGGGACATGAAGAGGACTAAGGAACACTGGCAAGCGTTTGACAGCGGCCGAAGGGAAGGACTGGGAGGACCCCTCCACGCTAGAAAATTATTAAACAGGCAGAAAATGCTCCGTGACCTCTCATCCACGGCAGCCCCGGGAGGGTGAGGGGCACAGGGGGAGCAGGGCAGGAGCAGAGGTGTTACCTTGCGGACGGCGCTGTCGGGGCGCGGGCGACGGGAGAGGCGAAGGCAGGACCGAAAGGTGCTGGCTATTTAAAGTGTGGAAAGAAAAAATTCAGCGGTGGTGTAATCCTAGACTTCGCCCAACCCACATTCCTTCCCCCACCCCCCAGGGCCGGACAAAAACCTACACATGACTGATTTCATGGCCAGTGCGAAGGGGCTCGCTCCCCGCCCGCGAGGAGCGCTCCCGCTGCCCCGCCGGGCTCCGTCCCGGGCCGGGCCCGCCGCGCTCCCGCTCGCCGCTGTCCCTGCAGAACGGGGACACCACCGCACACAGGTGCCTCCGCAGCGCTGCCCGAGAGGTCGAGGCTCCGAGACCTGCTGGGAAGAGGTAAGAGACAGAATAGGAATTCCCAGTGAATTCCCTTCCGCCGCTGCTCCTTAGCAGGGAGGTCAGGGGCGCAGAGCAAGGTCCTGCATCGCAGCCTGACCCGCAATTTCCAGGGCTGTGCTGTGGCCAGCAGCAGTGGCAGGCAGCAAAGCTGGGAATAAACTCGGCTAAGCGCTCTGCTGCTTCTTACTAAGGGCCCAAAACAGCCTCATTCAGAAAGTTGGCAGGTTGCAAACTCTCTTCCCTCACACACAGGGATCTTTGCCACTGGTCTTTCCCAGCAGCAGCACTGCCCCATCCCAGGACACCACTCCAGAGGCTGCAATGGGAACAGACAAGCAAGCAGGAGATGAAAAATCACATAGCAAGGAGACAACCAGCCCCAGCTGTGCATACCCAGCACTGGGCTGCAAAATCAGCTGTGCTTGCTCCAGAAGGAGGTCTTGGGATTACAGCAGGTAATGATGACATTAGCTCCATGCTTAGAGGCCATAAAAGAGGCAAACAAAACAGGATATTATCCGTGGTAGGTATGTTACAGCTGTGATGGTCCAAGGATGTATGTGAGGCAAGGTTTTAAAATATTTTTATTACATCTGTTGATAAATATCTGAGGCAAGAGAGGACAGGGAAAAAAAAATAATGCTTTTGGGGTCAGTGTCCTTGTATGAGGTGTGTAAAGTGGCAGCAAAAGGTGTACAGGCAGCCTGAGAAGGTGGTAGGAGAACAACAGGAAAGAACCAGCAGACACTGTGGTGTCACCACATTAACCTGTGGTGAACCCATACAGCACCAGACTTCCCACGGGAGAAACAGGGAAATGGAAGAGGGGCAGGCAGAGGTAAGGAATTAACTCAGCCACTGAGTGACCAAACATGCATCGACTCCTCATTTCAGGAACAGATGCCTTGGTTGAGAAGAGGGTAGGTAACAACAGAGGTCCAGGAAAAAGGAAGACAGAGAAGATGAATATATTATTCACTACAATTCACTACTTACAATGTAACAACTAACATCATTTGATGGAAAATTCAGATTTAAAATAAATTTAAATATTTTTTCCTCCCATTGTGCAATTAGTCAAACATGGTACCTGTGGCCATTAGCACAGAATATCGTTTGGAAAGGAACCCGGCAAATCCACACAGAGCTGCTCCTCTTCAACAACAATTAAACACGGTGGTCCAAATAAAACTGCTCCACTCCTCAAATCAGTGATTCTTGAAAAGCAGGGAAGATGGTTTTCCCATAATTCCTGTTCCAGAAGAGGAATTGTGCGATATGATAGGAACAGAAAACATCCCGTTCTGTGCAGAAACCATCTCCCAGTGAATAGTGCAGCTGTTAAACAGTCGGGGCAAGAACGCAGGCATTAAAAACAACAGTATAGACAAATAATACCTTGCCTTGTGCAACAGATTGGTGCAAGGAGAGAGGAGATTGATTAAGGAAATATTTCTAGAGACTGTCAAAGTCTTGCATTCGTCAGCAGCACTGCATGAATACCCCTCGGTAAGCACAATTACTGCAGCGTACAGATAGCAATAATCTTATCAACAAGACGACAAGCTAATTGGCAGGAACTAATAGACTATGATAGGAAAACGTGCAATCAATTACAGACTATTTGACTTCCAGCCGGTGAGATAAGGCTGCACTGAGCACAACAATAACTCGAAAATGAAAACAAATGTTCAGTGTAAACATAAGCAGCGAGGGGAAATATTAAATCTACAAGTGCAAAAGCAAGCTGGAAAATCCTGAGCAGAGCATGTTTAAAGTAAAGCATCACTTTACACATATTCTGAAGTGAACTAAGAGAAAGTCCATATGGTTCTGGGAGATGTTGCTTGAAAGACTGATTTTTAAATTTTTTTTTAATCTTTCCATGGACGATAGAGAAAACAAGCAACAAACACCACAAAGGATCAGTTAAGACTACAGAAAATAAAAGATATTTTCAAGACTTATTTTTTAAATGGTAGAAGGCAAAGAAAATGAGAGGGACTTTAATCAACCCATCAGAGGCAATAAAAAATCTAAAGGGAAAAATGCAAATGATGAAATCTCAATGTCTAAGATTTTGAGTCTGTGACTGTATCTAAGGCAAGGGGAAGAACAGGGACAGTCAGAAACAAAGCCTTAGCAAATAGATTTGAAAGAAACAAGTAAGAGAAATGGAAAAACGTGGATCTTTAGAAAAAAAGGAACGAACTTAGATAACATACATGGTGTAGTAACAGGAAAACAACTTCATCCAGAGATCTACCGAGATAACATCACTTAAAAATTGGATAGCTACGCACACATATTTATATGAATAAGGAGAACAGCAGGGAAGAGCTTTTGTAGCAGTGTGTGCCACCTGGAATCGTGCAAGCTCAGCCCCCTGGGCAGCTGCAGAGCACCTTCCTGCCAAAGCCACAAGTGCTGGCAAGTGGCAGCACTGATGCTGGCACCTGTCCCACAAGCATCTCTCGTGCCAACCCCCAGGATGGCACAAGGGGGTTACGTTGTGGGTGGCCTCCCTGAAAAGGGTGTGAAACGAGAGGCTGCCTATTCAGTAACCCCCTCAGAGCTGCTGATGGCACCAGCCAGAGCAGCCACACTCCTCCCAGCCCCATCCTAGGCAGCCAGGCTGTCACCCACCGTTTGCCGGGACAGTCCCTGCTGGAGCAATGCCTCCAGAGCAGGTCCTGCAGCAGCCTCCAGGCCCAGGCAGGCTGCCAAGCACTGAGCAGCTGTGCCAGCTCTGCAGCTGGGGCACAGCTGGCGCACAGCTGGCTTAGACACTTCTCCCCAACACCCATTTTCGAGGAGAGCAAGAGCTCTGGACCAGGGGGGTCACTGTCAGAGTGCCTCACACCTCAGCCAGGACAAGAGCTGGAAAACCCTAAAGGCTGGTGATTGATGTTGCATTTTGCTCCTATCTTTCTCTTTACCTTAGAACATTTGCCAAGATTTCTGCCTTCAACTTGGTCCCAGTCTTCCACCAGCAGCTGAGGCTGTGCTCCCAGGGAAGTGCTTACAGCCCAAAGAGATAATGGCCTCTGGAGATAATAAGGTCCTTCCACATTGTCTGGGTCAGATGTGCGTAAGAACTGTCCCAAGCCCATCCCAGGAGTGCTGATACTTCATGCTCTGGTAGGAACCACAGAACCTACTCCCAGAGGTCTGGTCTTGCTTCTCGTTTACGTCCAGCTGAGCAGAGAACAAGTGTTGGATTTCTCTCCTCCAAAGCACCAAGCCCCCTCCAGCCACCTGGAGAGGTAGGTCAAACCTAAAAAAGGAGGGTTTCAAAACGCACCTACTTAAAGTAGGTGAGGGGAAAAGAGGACAGAGAGATGTTTACTGGGAGACAAGCACAACCTCTTGCTGCTCTGCAAGTAGCAGCTACTTCTAAATGAATTATGCTCCAAAGCACCAAAGTCTTTTCAGGAGAGTGGCCTGGGCACAACTGCTGCTGCTTCGCATTCCCAGCATGAAAAGCCATCAGCCACATCTGGCCTTTGCTGAGCACTGAGAGCAGCTGTGCCCCCAGCTCCACCTCCCCCTCTGCTCCTCTGTCTCAGGACAAACTGCCTTGCTGTGTGTTGGGGCAGTGCAATCTTGTGAGCCACCTCCCCGCTTCCAGGAACACAATTTGCCGTTACATTATCTGGGAACCAAAGGCCAGAGCAAACACGATGCATTTCCTCCATCTGATAACCACCCTGCTACTGGCCTGCTCAGCCTGAAAATGTTATTCAGCTTAAGCAACCATGGCTGTAGCGAGCAAAATTGTCACAAACATGCACAGAAAGATGAATAGAGGCTGACACTGGCTGGCACTTTACAGGAACCTGGAGACTGCTCCAAAGTAAGCACCAAGGATTGACTCCTGCTTGAGCCACTAAGCTCTATCCCAGAAAGGCATGTACATTTTGAAACTACAGTGGCAGAAGCAAAAAGCCAGGGCCTGCAGTTGCTGCATGACAGAAGATCCTACTGCAGCCTTTCAGACAGCCTCATTCAGACACAGCCTCCCTAGTGAATAACTGCTTCCAAATAATGGCTTGAAGGATGAGAATCCTGAGGCTGGAAGAACCCCATCCTCTCTGGATGGCTGCAGAGCAGCAGAGGCCTCCCTTCTGTGCCCAGGTTTGTGGTGTGAGATACGTCTGTGTGTGGACACCGTGCTCTGCACACTGGAGATAAACCAGTGACATTTCTGCAGGAGCCAGAGCTCAGGGACTGCTTAGAGTGGGCTGGCATGCTCAGAGTGCTGGAGAACCTGCTCCTAAGGGTGCCACTGCCATCCCCCTGCTCCTCTGCAGGCAGGAGCCACAGGCAGTGCTGGCACTGAGCTCAGTGTGTAGGTGGCGGTGTGCGGGGTTGTCCCTCTGTGACCATGGCAGAGCACACGAGGAGGTAAGCTGACACCAAAAGAACAGTGCCCCTAGACCTGCTTTGGTTGCAACACGAATTCCCAGCAGCAGTAGAGCTGCAGATTCCTGTCCCCCCTCCCTCGGCTGTGCCACTGGCTTCCCCCAGACCAGGATGGAAACAGCAGGCGCTCCTTGGGTGTGCCCTTGGCTGTCTGGAGCACCAAACCCGAGACTAAAGCAGGCACACGCAGTACTGCATGCACAGTCACAGCTGCAGCAGGAGTGCAGTGGGCAGATCTGTATCTCACCTCTGCTTTGACTTCTCCTTAGTACCCTGTCCTGTTAAATATTCTGGCCCTTTGCACACATGAGCAAGGAAAAGGGGTTTTCCTGCTCAGCATTCAAAAGTATCCTCATTTTTTATGGGTAAAATGCAAGCACTGCAAGGTTATGCCGTTATAAACACATATGTATAGATACCTACATAAATGTTTATAAAATAATAAAATGCAATATAATATAAGCAGGAGCTGATTTATAGACTCAAGCAAAGACTCCTGAGCCTGGAGACTTCAATTATTTTTAGCATCTCCTTCTACTTTCCCCTCAACTCCATCAGGTACCACCAGTCCCTCAGGCCTCTTTCCTATTTCCACTTTACCAGCAACCTGAACAAACCCTTACAGGGTAACTGTGGGAATAGAGCCTGAACACATTTTAGGGAGAGGGCAGAAGTCACTGCTCTTCCAAAATCTAGTCATGGGCCTCCTGGTGTGAGAGCTGGTAGTTGCATCAAGAAATTAAAACTCACCAGTTTGTTGTTGCAGCCAAGGAAACAACTGGAGGACACTTCCATATTGAAAACCATATACCAAAGGAAATCATAATTCCAGGCTGGTAATAATAGCAGGGTAGAGGGTAAATTGAGGGATAGAGAGGGAGCTGTATATTGGGACCACTGATGGTTTTTCCTTATGCTCTGCACATCCTGCTCCTCTGAGGTGAAGATTTAAGTCTGAAAGCGATTGTCTACAGAAGGAATGACATCAAAGCCATTGGTAGGGCAGGGATTTGCATATCCCTGCACCCTGTCTGCCTGCAAGGGGGATGTTCTGGCAGGAAAATGGAAAAACTTCCCTCAGAGGTTAGACAGGGCTGTACTCACTTAACTGATTCCTCCACAGAAAACCCATAATCTGGTTTTAAACGAGCAATATTTGGGCAGTGATCTCAGAGCATCTGTTCACACTTACTTAAACACTCTAAAAAGTAAAGAAAAAAGAAAAGATACTTCTTAATTCACAACTACTGGGCTGGTAACTACTGAGAACACAAAGTGTCCATTCTGGGACTTTTTAATTCACGACTACCGGGCTGGTAACTACTCAGAACACAAAGTTTCCATTCTGCGAGAATATCCAGTAATCAGCTGGTTGTTGGTTGACAGAGTGAGGGAAGGTTTTTAGAAGTTTCTCAAAAAAGAAGTCTTCTATCCAAAAGTTGACAAAATAAAAACTTGGGCATTCAAAAAAATTGTCAAAAAAACCCCATGAGTTCAGTTTTTCCAGCTTCCAAAAATCAGAATTACAGCAGATTTTAAAAAATCCTTGCACTGTCAGGAGATGTTCTCTCTTAAAAACACCAGAGGCAGCCCTCGTTGGAGCACAAGGAGTGAGTGAGAGCCACCAGCTCCCAGCCACTGCTCAGCAGCAGCAGTTTGTCTCTTGTTTTGCTCCTCTGGTCACCGGCAGCCCGAGGCAGTGCAGGAGGAAGCAGAGGGACCTGTGCTGCCAGGCTGCTGCTCTAACCTGCCCTTGGCTGCCCTGCTGAGGTCCCTGCAGACAGAGAAGGGAGCTGCACTCCCCAGCACCCATCCACCAAACTGGCTCCGTGCCTGGTGGGGCTCTGAGACACACCACGAGCAAGACCTCGAGCCTTCACTCAGCTTCCCAGGTAGGTGGAATTCTGCCTGAAGCAAGAATCACAAGCCTTCACAGCATGGCTGATCCCCTGTCTACAAGTCATTCCTGTTCTGGTAGTCAGTTGCAACACATGGCACCAAGTCTCTTTCTTTCAGGATTACTCATTTNNAAAAAAAAAAAAAAGTAATTTTGTCAGTTTTGATAACTTTAGGCAGTCTTATTTTTCTATTGATGAGTGCCAGAGATGAAAAAGTTAAGCTTCAGATCAGATGGAGCTGGTGCCTGAAGAAAGCTAACCGTGCCAGCCAAGGGGAGGAGTGGCAGAGGAGCAGGGATGGGTGCCCAGGCACAGGGGGTTCAGCAAACACACCCGGATTTGGGCTGGCTGGGCTGGCTCACTGCACACACACTGAAAGGAGAAGGTGCCTTGAGAGCCCTTTTGAGAGAATGAAAGGGCAGCTGCTGCTGCTCAGGAGCTTCACTCTTTGCCACTTTTGACTATCAAATTCCATGCCACGCCACCCTTTTGCCACCATGAACTCAAACAGTGATGCTCAGGGGTCTGACCAGATCAAGAGGTCACATGGAGAAACACACCCTAACACCAGGTATTTCCATCATGAGCATTAATTAAGTGCTTCCCTTCAGCCAGACAGGCTCATAGCATCACAGCTCTTTTTGACAAGGACACTTCCTTCCTGATCCCTGCAAGCTAAGGCAGAGGGTCGGGCACTGCTTGCCAATCATCTGACAAGTGCTGGGAATGTAGTGTCATTAAGTCTGTCATAGCCCAAATACAAAGCTTTCATGATGATCAGGGAGGGGGGAAAAAACCCAAAAAAACCAAGGCGATGTATTCAGATTGGGGAAATTAATTAAAATATGGAGCCAATGGAACTTTTAATTTTGGTGTTCACCATAGCTGGGATTTAGAGGAAAAAGGGGACTGGTCTTTGATGTTCTAATTTACCTTGAAAGGCTCTTACCACAATGTTTGAACCGCGTACACCCTACTACAGAACCTGTGGATTCACACGTGAGCAAACCAGAAAACAGCTGTTTTACTGCTGCCCAAATCTGGCCCTAATGATGCCAATGGACAGCTTGCAGTCCCACAGCTTCTGTGGGAGTAGCCAGGCAGCCCTAAGAGGGTCGAGGGCAAGACCTCCCCTGCTGGGGAGGAAAAGCAGTTTGGGAGGAGCAAAACAAAAGTCTGCAAAGGGAGTTTGTCCCGATTTCTTCTGGCCTCACTTCCCTGAGAGCAGGGACTGCCCAAGGCATAAGGGAAAAGCCCTGGGGGGTGAAAGCAAAAAGCACAAGAAACAATCATGTTTCTTTGAGATCACCAGAGCTGAGAGAGAAACAGGGACACGGAACAGCTGCTGCTTAGGGCAAAGCAAAAGCAAGCTCCTTTTTGCAGAAATCTCAGGTGTTGCCTGTTCAGCAGCACTCTCTGTGAACAGGAGTTACACCAAGGTCATGCCCATTTTCTGCTCCAAACAGGAATCTGACCCATCAGCTTCCTACAATCACAGTACTCAGCAAGAAAAAAAAAAAAATCCTTTAAGTTATGAATAGCTTTTCCGTGGCTGTGCACTCTTCCATTATTTACTTGTTCAGCTTTGTGTACTCTCTAACGCCCCTAAATCCCAGTCTGACCATTCCAAGGTTATTTGTACCAGAAGAAACCAGTGCCAGGGTGGATGGTAAGGCCCAGAAAGGGAACAACCAGGCTGTGTGCAAACCTTCCCAGCAGGATACAAACCTGGGTCATGGGTTACACCAGTGGAGCCTCCCCTCGAGCAGCAGGTGAGAGCAGCAGCACCACACACTCACCTGGGGCTGGGCCATCTGCATCAGGCAGGGCTGCTGCCAGTGGTTCCACTTCTCCACCAGGTGTTCTCAGCAGCGATTCTCTCCCAAAAATGTTTCTAGGCAAAGCTAAAGCACCGACCTCCTGCCTGTCTCCTGCCTAGGAGACGACCGGGAAAGGAAATGATGGGGTGTAAGGCTATCAATGCACTGACAGTGTCTAGGTTAACTCAGTTTCCAGCTGTATGAAGTGAAAAGTTAAATCATTACCTGACAGGAGTAAACAATGTGCTACCCACCCCACATCCCACTAAAACCTGAGCTCTTTCTCAGATTCATAGCATGGGTTTGTGTGGGCTCCACTGCTCCTGTGTCAGAACAGCAGCAGCCAACACCTCCCTTCTCCGGGGAGGACAGGCACGCCCATTGCTGCGGGGTGAGCTGAGCACGGGCTGCATCAGCCTGGACAAGGAAGCAGCCCTTCGTTCTGCTGGCACATCACCCGCCCATCAAAGGCAGCTGCCAGGCTGGCCAGACACACCAACCATCATCCCAGGACCAGTGTGCAGAGGTGGCTGCTCCCCTCGGATGTTAGCACCCACAGCAGCTCCCTCTGGCACTTGGCTTTAAATGACTTTTGGGGGCCCATGGGGGTGACACACAGACTACCAAAAACTGACCTCTGAAAAGCCTCCAGGTAAGACACAATGCCCCACCTCAGATTAAAACTATTCACTGCAGCAGAGCTTTGGTTTCAAAGGCACTCAGAGCACAGCTCCTTACAAGTATTTCTGTTTCTCAATAAATCCTTGCTAGTTTCATTTCCTTTACCTACAATTTAACACTCACTCGAGCCAAGCCATCCCATTACACAAAGCTCAATGCTCTCCATGTCTTGCTGTGCAGTTTCCAGCTGTCCCACGCATTTATCACCCTCCCAAAGCCAGCGTGGCTGGAATTCCGATAAGGGCTGGATTTATTGCACCTCCCTGCTGCTTTGGTGCTCCAAGCAGAGTTCCTGTTCAGTTCAGGCAGGCTGACCAAACACATTCTTAGTGACCACAGCTGCAGAGGATGTGAACGAGTTCCCTGCTTTTCATTTGCATCTAACTGGAGTAAGCCTCAAATCTTGCTTTTAGCAGACCACAGCACTCAACTTCTTAAAGCAATTTTAGCAGTTATTTCAGGAATGATAGCTGAGAAACTTTTTCCACCCCTAGGAAAGCATCTGGACCCTAGGAAAAATGATAGGAAGATTTTTTTCTTGATAAGACTGTGATGAACCCTGTGTACATCATGCCCATTCAACGAAGAGGAGAAAGATTATGGAACCAATCCTCCTCAAAGCAACATCCACACCCATGAGGGACAAGGTGACTGGCAATAGTCACCACTGTAATCTTAGTCCAAACTGGTTGCCTTCCGTGATGAACTCTGTGATGAGCAGTGAGTGTTTACCCTGACTTACAGCAAAAACACACTTAGGGAGTGGATGGACAACCTACAACAGCAGTGAAAAATGGGGTGGACTTCCATGCTCAGGCTCCAGCAGTCACCAATGTGAAATCTTGGAGGCAGCCAGTGCAGTACCTCAGGTGTTTTTTCTTACCCACCTGGACAATGGCATAGAGCACACTCACAGATGACACCAAACAATGCTGGCAGAGCACAGGAGCAGCAGAGCCCAAAACGTGGCAGGAGGGAACTCCCATTCAGCTGGATCTTTCCTGGCTGAAGTGATGTGCTGATGGAAAGTTTAAGTCCAGAAGTCCTGTATCTGAGAAATTATAAACCAGAAGACCTGGGGCTAACAGTGGCCAGAATGAAAAGGAGTCAGCAGTACTTGCAGCTGTACAGGCCAGCCCTGTAGGAGGCTGCACAGTAAAAGTATCAGCAGCAGGTTAAAGGAAGTTATTTCAACACTTTTAAGCTGTATCTAGAGTAACATACCCAGTTTTGGGCTCCTCAGTACATTGACCAACCTGCAACAAGGAGCACCAAGACCATCACAAGGCTGCAGTTCATGCTATGGCTCAAGGGAAGCTCAGTTGGGTTTGTTCAGCTTGGAAATCAAGGCTGCAGCACCTGCAGGCTCCAACTACCTAATGGATGATTAGAGAAAATAGGGAGCCAGACTCTGCAAGTGGCAACAAGCACATTACAGCAAGTGAATTTTGCACTGAAGATGCTACAAAACCAAATGGGAAATCAGAGAGGTTGTCAAATGCTCATCCCTGGAAATAATCAACATTTTATTGGACACAGCCCTGAAAAATTTCACCTACTTTCAAAGTCAGCACTGCTGTGGTCAGGAGGTTGACCCGGATGACCTCCAGCAGTGCTCCCCAACCTAAATTACTCAGTGATTCTAGAAACTGAAAAGATCAATTCAAGTTTCCCAGTGTGGCTGACACAACAGACAACTGCCTGTTACCTTATGCTGTGCGACTGTATTAGATATTAGAATCCCTTCAGGTAATTCCCATAATATCAACAATATGGCCTTAAGCCCTCATTATGAAGTAATGCATGAGCATTCAGTTGCAGACAACCTGTCAAAAGTATAAATCCTAAAAGCAATGCTACTGAAGGTCAGGAGTGACATTTATCTCTCCGCAAGCAAAGCTGCCAAATTCCTGACCCTGTTTTTTTACAGGAAAAACCTGAAAACACAGTTTGTATAAGCTATACAACTCAAGCCCTGGCCATTTTCAGCTCCTCACAACAGCTCAGGTAATTTCTTTGACCTTTTGTGTCAGACACATGAAAAGAAATAACACCAGCAGTGGCAACTAGCCTTTGTAGACTACAGCACTGAGACATGTACCTTTCTAGATACACGAGCTAGTATTTTTTGTGCACTGAGATTTTGTCCCCAAAGCATGAGAGAGTTTTCCCACAGCTGTAGCAGACCTGTAAGAACATTTTTATCTTGGCTTAATTTTGGTTGGCTTCTTTGCATGTGCTTTTACAAAAATGCAAACCCCTAGGATCTGGAGACAATACCACAGCTGTAGCTTCATGTTTTTCAACCACTAACTACATATCTACGGGTTTTTCCAAAAGTTAACATTTATTCATAAGTTCATACTATTAGCAATCCTTTGATAGGAATTACGCTCTTAAAAAACAAGCTTAAAACAATAAGATGTAAAGCTAATAATGGTCTTCAGTTTATGAACACCTTATCCAAAAGCAGACAAGACATCTGTGACCAGAAAAACGTGTGGCAACCTCCTTTCAACAGTGGAACAGAGGCTCTCCATGTGGCTACATGAAACACAGCTACTAAAAAGGTGACTTTTGCATATGATTTGCACATTTCTTTCTGGTGTTTGCTCTTTCCTGTGCTTGTTACAAGCAGAGCGACCACGGTTGCACTGTAGAGCTGTTTGTTTCCATCTTGCTGTAACTAGTGCTACTGTCAACACTCTCCACCACACCTTCTACGCAGAGAAACAGGAACATGCAATGCAGGTTTACTCAAAGGTCTCTTTTCCAGTTGATGGTGGTTACATACAACAACGACTTCATCGCGACAGAGAATGCAGGAATGGTTACGAGGATGTGCTCGGTGGCTAACAGGAGATGCTAACCATACTTTCCCTGTTGTGCCACAAATTCTAGGAGTCAGGAAAGAATACAGAACACTGGGATTCTTTAAGAAATCTTGTACTAGTCTACTTCTGGAACGATTAAACATCTGTGACAGATAGTTTATCCACTCCATATAGGGAAACATTTATGCAGTACCATCAGTTAAAGCTTGAAGGAAAGTAACAACTGTTTAAATCAGTTTACCAAAACTAAGCGTACACTGAGAAGAAAAAAAACGTAATTGGAGGCAAAAAGAGGGTATGTCTATCTAAAGCATAGACTCCTTCATAAATAAGTAAACAAATAATACTCTTAACTTTGCTAGGGTGCCCGTTCAGCCACATGCTTAACCACAGCTTGCTTTTGCTTTTAACACCACAGTAAGTCTTTAAGGAGCAGGAATTAGAAGTCTGTGTCCAATTTGCACTCAAAGCTCCCAAGACCCTGGATCTTCGCCCTCCATCTTATTTCTTTTTCTTTTGCACATTTTCCTCTTCCCAGGTAGCAGGCACACATAGAAGAAAACAAAGTTCTGTCTACCTGAGCTGAGTTCTTTTTTTTTTTTTTGGATGGATAATTCTGCCAGATAAATAAACTTCCAAATATTAGAGAACAAGAGAAGGGACACAGAACAGTCAAGACAGCACACTTTTGTTTTTGTCAATATTTCTTTAAATCCCAGTCCAGCTCCTAGTAAGACTGGACACTACTTACAACACTCCTAGAACTGCAGAAGAATGGAAACACAATAGGGAGCGAGTGGAGAGGGGGACAAGACAGCCCAGGGGCTGACTTCAGACATTCACATACACAAGGCCAGCATCCACTGGAGTCATTAAGGCCCAGATGCCCCACTAATAGGAACAAACCCGAACACAAAGGTAGCACGTGAAATGTATTTACCTATTTAAACACAGGCAGCTGGTCAAGCTAGAATGGGGGAGGTAACTGCTAATTCCTTGTACTACAAGGAAGGAATGGAGTAAAAAAACCCAAGCCCACGGGCAGGTTTTTGCTTTGTGAACCTCTGTCTGTGCTGCTGGTTAACAGTGGTAAGTATAAAAAAATCAAAGAAAAATAATCTATTTATAGAACAAGTCAGTAGTCTGAGACATTTAGAAAAAAGTAAAAACAAGTCCTTCTTTAAAAATGGATTTACTAAAACAACTGTCACCCAGGATGACCCCAAGCCCTCTGGTCCTCTGGCAAAGCCAGGGGCAACTTCAAACAGGAACTGTTGCTGATTGTACACTGGTACACATCCAGCAAAGCCAGCAGGGAGGGGGTTTGCACTGTGAACAGTATCTGCAGACTGCTTGCTGGTATCACAGGAGGCCATGCCCGTAGCCTGGTGATACTGGAAAGAGTTGTGAGTGAAACTTTTCACAGAAGCACATGTCAGTGTAACCTCTGAGGTAAGTGGGCTGTCTTCTTTCCTTCCCATCCCTGGGTACAGACCTCAGAAGCTGTGCCCTGGGTGCTGTACCTCCTTGCCAGCTCCATCCTGCGCCACACAACTTCAATGTGCAGGAGTGCAGAACTCTAAGCAAAGCCTAGAACAGGAGAGAGCATCCCTGTGGAAAGGGAAGCACTCTGCTCTTCCCAAGGTCTGGTCTAGCTGAACATTATCAATGCTTTCTGGCCCTCCTCAGGACAGGAAGATCGGTTGTTTCCCACTGAGGAAAAAATTTTGCCTAGTGGAGTAGAGTTGGGTTTCTTTTTTGGTAAACAGAACCTTTGCTGATTTCTGAGATTATGAGCTCCTCTGCCCCTTAGCTACAAGAGAGAAATTAAAAGAAATTCATCCACTTGCTCCCACCCTTACAGTGTAGTGTTAGCTGCCTGGATACGGAGGCAATTTCACTCTCCCAAGACATTGCTCTACACACTGGGTTGGCATGGAGAGGCGAAAGAACTTCCAAAGTCACCTCCTCAGGGTAACCTGGTAGGTCTGAGAGCTCCAGCCTATGCCCACCAGTTCCAGGCCAGCTCCACTGCCAACACGTACTTCTAACACCCTCAAGTGTCTAATCTAACAGCCTCGAGTTTGCTCAGTCCTTGAGAGCACCAGCCCCACTCCACAATGGAAACACTCCAGTCAGAGCAGGCTGGCTGGAGCTGCTCCTCAGGCAGTATGTGCATAGATGAGCCGGTACCGCGGTGCCTCGGCACTCCCGCTGTCCCAAGGGAGCCAGCTCTAGGGAACGGACCAACTCCACTGCTCCTCTGTACATCCTTGGAACTGAAGCTCAGGGGCTACATCAGCTTCAAACCCTCTCTTTCTCAAGGGTTTCAGTGGTCCATTTCCCAACAAGTTCTGGGCATCGAGTAGTTGCTAACTCGTCTCCTTGAGATCTTCCATTGGTAGTTTGTAGCTCAGCAAGAAGGGAGGAGGTGGGGCATGAGCAGGGCTGCTGGGGCCCTGCAGGGGTTTCTTGGCACAGTTTATACAGATGTAATCCTCGTTCTCAGCCATCTCTGGGGAGACCCCGACGCACACCTGATGGAACCACTCATCGCAGCCCCCGTCACACTGCACCCAGTCCACCTGCAAGAGAGCACATCAGCAACACGCTGCATGTTACAAGGAAGGACGGACAGGCACAGTTTCTATGAAGAAAATACCTTCTGTTAAACCTTCCTGAGCTACCAAGAACGTAACAGCTTTGGGGCACAAATTAATGCCCCTATAGAGCTTGTTTTAACAAGCTACTTCAGTTTAACAAAAACTAACTCTTCCAACAAACCTTGCCCCTCCGGCATCCTGGAACAACACAAACATACATGACTGCTCCTGAGGACGATGACTCAGCACACCTCCTTTCATCTGAGGAGAGCTAAAACACATTTAAAATGCTCAGGGACGGTTACTTCAGCATAGGTGAGAGTCTCCAAATACACCCTCTTAGACTGCATTTTCAAACAGTGGCTTTTGCAACTCTAAGTCCTATGTGTCGGAACATTTAGGCTACAATACAAACTGAGCTGAACTTGCTGTAGGACAATTTGGAAAAGACAAAAAATTAATTAGAATGTAGGAAGGAAAAAAGATGAATTATTTGATTTCTGTAGTTCTTTGAATAAAAGTACATGTTAATTGGAGTCAGTGGGCAGAAACTCAGATTTGCAGGGTAAGAAACACAGGTTCTCCATTCTAATGGCATCCACTGGTACAGCTACAAAAATGGTTACTGCTGTAGTTCTGCTTTCAACTTACAGGGGAATGTGAAAATGTATCAGAAAAACAGCAGTAGTGGCAACCTATATAAAATGAAGAAACATTATCATCATACAGATTTTACTTCAGTTTGCAGCCAACTACTCCTGAGCAAATTGTCCAAAGTGATTAGTAATGGACATCTGCAGCTGCAGTCATTACATTCCTGTATCTGCCATTTTTTGACGAGTATGTATGTATGGCATTCACCTGCTGAAAGTACAAAAGTACAGAAAAAAACATTTTGAAAAAGTTTTTGATCATCAGTCTGTGTTAAAAGCTGACAATCAGGACCGGCAGTACCACAGACAGAGGCAGATCAAGTTTCTTCTGTAATAATCCAAACAGGTCTAAAATCATTGATTATTTATCTCCAACAAGCAAAATGAACCATTGAGGTTTGTAGATCACTCAGCCTGCAGTATCACTGTTCACAGAGTGTATGCAAGAAACACAGAAAATCTATTTCATTTAGGAACATCACACATCCCACTCCTGCTCAGAAACACAGTAAAGCCAGGAACATTTCTGAGTCAAAGAATTAGTCCTTTGAGTCAGCCAATGCATGTTGCATATAGTCAACAAAAAATTACACAGCTTGAAGTTAAACTTCCCAACCAAAACTGAGCACCTTTTCCCTGATTCTAATTTTCCATCTTCTGTTTTGAAGTACCTAAGAGAATAAGGAAGTTCTACAGTTTAATCTGCTCAATCCATGTACCTACCCAAGTACTACTCAATCCTCTCTCATTTCTTTGGTTTCTCATGCTGCTCAACCTCAGTATTACCTGGCACAGGGGTTCTGACTTAGCACAGGATTGCCTGTGACAGAGCTAAGGGGAAACTCACTTTGTCCTTGCAGGGCCTTTGGCAGTTCTGAGCAGCACACACAGCATTCTCATCATCCGACTCCTCTGCTCCTGACCAGTCGTACTTGGAAGGAATATCCAGAACCTTCTTCTCTCTTTTTTTCTCTGTGCTCTCCTTTGCCAGTTCTACCTTTGCAACAACTGCCTTCTCTCGCTTCTTCTTCCGCTCCTCTTCCTTAGCCAGTTTCTTTGCCAGCTTGTTCAGCTCCTTTGTCTTATCCATGGTGAGTTTTAGCTTCTTCTTCTTGGGTTTTTCCAGTTTTTTCAGCTCTTTAGATTTTTGCTTCATATCTCCAAAGAACTGCTCTGCTCTCTCCAGTTTTCGTTTCCGCTTCCTCTCAGAAGAGTCTCTCCCTCTCATTTTCAGTGGCTTTTCATCCATGCTGTCATCCTTCATAGAAAAAAAAATATTTTATTCAAGTAAAAATTTCCTGCAAACCTGAGGTCTGAGAAATATACTTCCCTCTGCCTTTACCCTGATATGGCATGAAGAAATCTAGCCAACGACATACTGTTACAAATTCTAAACAAAAAAAGCACTTCACTTCATTTTCACCATTCTACAAAAAATTCGTAAGTGTTATCAACTGTGTCAAAGTACAATCAGCCAAAAATACCCAGTGGAAAAAATAAATTATCAGCAAGGGTAAGAAGGCAAAATAAGCAATAATTACAACTCCCTTCTCACATTGTTTTTTAATAGAAGTTGAGAAGATTAATCATTTGTTAGATGCTCTTGCTTATTTTTCATCCGAGGTCAGTCTTGCCTGTAATTATTTTTGAGAGAAAGCAACTGCTGTTTTGGAGATTAAGAAAGAGTAATTGGTGAATTCTTAAAATGTATCATCAACTGAAGCAAGAAGAGAAAGTAACATCCGTTATTTGAACAACTTCCAAACTGGCACACATTGTAAATACCCTGGCGTCATCAAAAGCTCTTAAATAACAGATTCAGATCAGAAGTGGGGCTTAAAACTGGCCAACTCTGTCCCTGCAGGTAGCATTCACAGTGACAAGTCCCATTCATATCTGACAGATTCACTTGTGTAGTCCTTTGTACAAACAGGACTGACTTGATTTCAGTTAATGCAGCTACATACTTTACCCTTAATAATTATTAATAGATTAAGAACATACTATAAGCCAGTAAACAGACTGTTTACTGTACATTACTTAATATAACTACTCCACCCAAAACCAAATCCTCTCACGGTTATTTTACAGAAGTCTATTCTTTTGTATATAAACAGACATAGAATATATTCAATCCAAAATGAGCAGTTCTGGTCAAGCAAGTATTCATAAAGGCTAACCAGAAAATGTCATAACACACACACTCCACACCTCTCACCCCACTCCCCTGGAAAAAGCCTTTGCTTAACTATTAATATAACAGTCTGGCATATAATTTATAAATTGTTACTTGCTGGCATTCAAACTGCTCTTCAATCAACTCCCTGCCAAAACCATCACATTAAAAGAACATTAAGCTTACACAGTACTCGGGCTGAAAGGTGGTAAAGCAGCAGTACCTGGCAGGCAGGGGCAGTTTTATCCTACACAGTTCTAACTGATGCAGTTTGGCACCGCTTTAACTCACCCCCTGTGTACGGATGGCACTCAGAAAATGAGACACCAATGAATACATTCACCTAACCTCACTGTTCACAGCATGTAACCTTCTATCTTGTATTCCTGTACACCACCAAAAAGCCAAGAAAGAACCATCCTCCTATGTTCTTCCTGTGCAGCTCAGTAACCCAACAAGGCATCATATAATCCACAGCTACAAATGGTCAAACTGACCCCTAACTGCAGGTGACAGATAATAAAAAATGGGCTCCACTCAAGCTCTTCAACCCAGCAGCTGCCCTCCTCTTCCAGCACACATCCCTTGCCCTCTGCAGGAGTGTAGCTAAGTGATTTTGACCAGACCTCAGAAGCAGCAGATAAACCTGCCTGATCCACTGGCAGCTGGGCAAAGCAATCAGGACATCTTCACAGTGTATCAATACAAAAATTGCTATGTCTATGTTATTCTGAGAAAGAACACAAATCTTGTTGTCTACATTATCAAAACATGTTATCCTCAGTAACAAAGTTCAGTAACATACAAGTATCATATTATATAAGCCAAGTGTAACTTTCCATCTTCCTAAATGTTTCTTGTAACTCTTTTGCAAATCAGTTCTGTTTCCAGGCATAATCAAAAAGAGTGTTTCATCCCTTAACCTGTTATCTTCTAAAATAAGGTTTGCACATGAAACTACTTGAGAAAGCTGTTCTAAATATGGTTAACTGTGGAGGACAGTGCTATGGCATGAGTGATCAAGAACTGAATTTCTGGATCACTTATTCTGTTATTTTCTATAATCTACTACTCTCTCCAAATGAAATCCAAACACGTCAAGCAACTGAGCACTCAACTATTCAAGATCATATTCATATAAATCCACCAACAGCATGTGGTGGGACTTTTGTTCCACACCAGAATACTTCTGCAAGTTCCATACCTCCATGACATGAAGAAACCTGTCCTCAGAAGGTGGATGAGTAGCCTGTAAAATCCGCCAGATGTGCTGGGTTTCATCCAGAGACACCTCCAGCAGATCTCCTACCATCATCAGATCTTCCAGCTGAGCTTTTGCTCCAGGGGACAGCTCCAGCACAGGGGGCTCCAAACTGCGAGGTACCAACGGGCTCTTCCGAGGCTGCTTCCTTGGAGTGCTAGAACCTTTCAGACAGGAGCCAGGACATGGAATCATTAATGCTGGAAAAGACCTCTAAGATTATGGTGTCTGTGCCAAGCCCACCACTAAACCACGTCCCCAAGTGCCACACCCACATGTTTTCTGAACGCTTCCAGGGACAGTGATTCCACCACGTCCCCAGGCAGCCTGTTCCAATGCCTGAGCACCCCTCCAGTGAAGAAATTTTTCCTAATATCCAATCTAAACCTCCCCAGGCAAGACGCCATAAATATAAAAGGAAGAGATCAAAACCAAAAGAAATTACATACTTTTTACAACAATCTAAGGTGGGAAACAGTAACAACCAAAACACTGACACAGGTTTACATATTAAACATCAGGAAACTAAGTGCAATGCAATTCTGCTGTACCTTCCTACAGATAACCTATACTGTACAACTAATATGGATAATAGAGCAGTTCCCCTCCTCACTGACTGCTCATCCCAGTTACCTACTTAATTTTACCTCAATGTATACAAAGCAAATACCTTGAGAGCAGCTTTTAGAAGCAGAGGAATAGGCGTGTTCAGCACAGAATGAGGGAGCAGTCCACATGTGTGTCACCACCTCCTCTGATTTAATGGGGATTTCCTCATCACAAAACAAATTGGGCTCCAAGCTGCTGGAAGATTTTACACTGGCATTGTCCTGAAAAAGACCCACAGAAAATATACAACATCTAAATCCAAATAATACCTACTTCAAAGTAAATTCTACTAAGACTGAGTAGTCTGCTGCTCCTAAAGCCCTTCTCTGAAGCCCTCCATCAGATACCAAGACCACATGCAAAAGGTAAAAATTATATCCCCACTTAAATAGTGGATGAATACAGGATCTATGGAGATAGGTCAGGATATTTATAGTTGTGCATGAGAAATACCTGACAAGTTTCCTCACTCAATAGTCCCTCAAGTGTTGCCTTTCCCCAGTCTTAAAATTGAGAGCCAGACACGGTTAAGGAAGAAGGGGTTTTTACCTCAGTATTTATTTAAAGATCCTTAAGGTGCACACTTTGTCAGGCAGAATGCGCTGGAATGCACGCACACGACAGATCGTGTATACAATTTATAGGCCTTGAAAATTAGCATATCTATCAAAGACTCCCCAATAAGACTTGAATGATCCCCCCATCCTAAGGAATCCCCCCCTGGATGGACCTATCTTAGTTTATAGGATGTATTCTAGAAAGGTCTTTGGTTCCTCAGGATAGCATAGGGCTTTCTGGCCTCTAACTGCGAGGTCTCACATACCTCCTTTATACAAGGGTTGAATGAAGAGAAAGGTATGAAAACATGAACAAAGCTCTGGCATCAGGAAACTTGTTACACAGCATGCAGTTTTTGAAGACTGATCTTTTTGCTGTAGCAAAAACTTTCTAAGAGCTCTCCATACAGACACTTACATTTATGATTCATGGTATCTCTGAGTAGGGCATACAGACAATGTTCATCCTCCAGGTGTTATAAATACAAATCCCTTTTTAAGTGTACCCTTTTCCTCAGCACTAAAAGGCACCTTTTGAAATTCAAACACGACTTCAGAAATTTTAAATAAAAACATTACAAAACTTCACAATTCAGTGAAGTTCTCAGTCAATCTCAGTCCAGAATGGAGACATTCAGAAAAAAAAATCCAGAACTACCTCTTCTGCCACATGCACTAGGGCAGAATATACATAGACACCTTAAGATACAATAAATATTCTGAAAAAAAAATGGATTAATAGAAGACAGGTGTTCTGTATTAATTCCATGAAGACAAACCACTCTGGATTACTTACCTTTATGTCATAGCCGTATGTCTCCCTGATGTCTTCATCAGAGTCTGTCTCTTCATCATCATAATCCAAAGTCTGCCGTGGGGATGAGGACACACTCCCTATCACTCTGTTAAAGGCTGACTGCTGAAAACTTGTCAAGTGTCCCTAAAAAAAAAAATGGAATATGGGAATGAAACAATAAAATTTCCAGAAAAAAATATGTAAAAACCTAAAGAGTTATTAACAAAGAAAACAATGGCTCTTCTGGCCTGAGGATAACTGCCTGGACATCACAAAAGAGACCAGTTACAGCAAGATGTGAAAAAGGATAGGGAAATTTTCAAGTAAAAGGTTTTGTTAGATACTGCTCTTCAGGGCTACAAATTATAGCTTCTTCACCACAGCATGACCAGACCTCAATCTCAAGGTGAGGAGGTCAGCTATGAAATTATCAATGTTTGACTACGTTCCTCACTGAAATTTATTAACAAGACACCAAATGCCTGGGAATAACAATCCACAAGAAATTATAAATACTGAGACCTTGGATTCTGTCAAGAGGAAAATGGAATTTGGAATTTTGGAACCAAGGTAGCGATCGTTTCACACATCTTGAGGCCTGTACCCAGCTGTTACAACTGACCTGGTATTTCTTATAAGCACCTTCAGCAGTGGCTATTGACAGTGAGTAGAGAGCAAGAGACCTATTCCAGGAGCAGCAATGTACCTGACAGAAGCCAGCCAAAACCTGAGGAGCACTAAACTAAGTAAGAAGTTTTACCATGTGTAGTCCTCAGCTTTTCACTGCCCTCTCCCCCACACTTCTCCAAGAAAAACAAGGCATTTTGACACACTAAATTAGGGCAAGCACAGGAAAAAGCAAGATATTGCCATCCATACCTGCAGGTCGGGGTTAGCTGCTGCTTTCTGCAGCTCTGCACTGATGATTTTCTCCGTTTTCTCCCGAGCTGCCTGCTCCACCATTCGCTGGCTGAGCACGGAAAGCTTGGCCAGGGCAGAGGACAGCTCGTCGGTGGCCAAGGCCTGCCGGGCTCGGTCCTGCCAGCTCATGGCTCGCTCTGTCAGGCACTGCAGGGCCTCCCCCTCGGGCAGCCGCACCGGCAGCTTCTGCAGGGACACCAGCAGCGACAGGATGGTCTCCAGCCGCGGCCGGCGGGACCGCATGCACAGGGGACACAGGAACTTCACCTCCTTGGCCTGCCAGCTGGAGCCCTTCTTCTGAGAGCTCGTTTTGGGCAGGGGCACGCAGCCGCTGTGGAACCAGTCCTTGCACAGCTCGCACTGCAGCATGAACCCGCTGGCCGTTTTGCGGCAGATGCAGAACTTGACTTCTTCGATTCGGTCCACCATGGTCATCTTGGCCAGGTTGGCTGCCCTGAGAGCATGCATGGCTTCAATTTCCTTCTGCTCCCGCTCCTTGAATACAGCCACCTGCCCAGCAAGGACAAAAAACACATCACGACTTGCACAGCTAAGGGACTTTGCATTTTATTAGCAACATGGAAAAGAAGAAAAACCAGCCAACCCAAACATATAAAGAGATCTAAAACCAGCCCAAAATTTAGGAACAGTGTTATCTAATTAAAACTTTATCTACAATACCTTCACCTCAGTTGCTCATTACTCCCTAGGGACTTTCTGCTAGAGATACTATAAACTTTAGATAACCCTCTCAATATCTACAAAGTTTCTGAAGTTTGTAATTAAACCTGTGGTAAGGCCACCAGAAGAACAGGTTTTGACTCCAGAGAAGTCAGAATCTGTTCCATTCATCAGTTTACCAAGACAATGCAGCTGGAGCATTGTTTCAGAAGCATCTTAGTGACCACATTTCTCAAGCAACTTGAACTTCCTCAATGTTTCCCTTCAAGTAACTATAACCAAGCACACTACAGTAAAACAGATTGTGTATAAGCCATATTAATGAGCCTGCACGTATTTTCTTTGTTCCCAGGGAAAGGGCAGCCAGATGACAGCAAATTCTTCTGATAAGCGGCATGAATATCCTCCAAAAAAGAGGAACCAAATAAAACATTCCCTCCAGCCCAGTGTCCACAACCAAGCATTTGCAGGCTGACCACAAAATTGACCTAACCAAACACATTGGTACTGGTTAAGGCAGAGCTGCACCTCATCACTTCAGCGTGATTTCAATAAATGTTAATATTAGATGAGCAGCCACAGATATTGACCCAAGAGCATTTAAGTCTTACACATACTCAATGGTATTAAATACCAGCAGTTATACTCTGAACTGTGTTTCCCTCTGCTTTCACTGCAATTAAATTTGAACTATATTCTTGTGTCAAACACCATATTATGAGGTATCTTTTTCAGTGAAATTTATTTATCACTCCTTCCCTAGGATTTCTACATAGATGAGAGATGACTTAAGCCCACAAAGCAGGAGACACCACCTGTCATTGCTCCTTACCACAGCTGCAGCGTCCCTGGCCTCCTCCAGCCCGTCCTCCAGTTCACTTAGGGATTCCAAGTCAAGATCTTTCTCCTTTTCCTTCTCCATCAACTCCTTTGCCCTCTTCCGCCTATTCTTACTGCTCCCATAAACACCGATATCAGTCCGTGGGCTCAGAACCTGTAAGCACCAAGGAAACTTATCCTGTCAGAGCCAAGGATGCCAAGGACATCTCACAGAGGAATGACAACAGTGTCACCAGAGAACAAGAACTACTCAGCAATCTAACACCTTTGATACCTGTCAGCTAATGCCAGGAAGAAGAATAAACAAATAAGGACAGAAGTGCCTTAATAGTTATGGAATTTAAATGTAATCAGCACCACTGTGACATGGCAGGTCAAACTGAAAGCCACTGTGTTTTCTGATGAAATTACAGAATCTATTCAGATTACACTATCATACATATAGCTAACCAAAATACTACATGCAGTTAGATATCCGCAGTTCAACAGTCACTTCAAGGGCCTTTATCAATCAAGCCTTAAGAATTATTTCATATTTACATCAGCAATTTGGTGCCTGAAAAACCCCTAAAAGTATGCTATAAGTCTTTTAACATCAATATGAGAGGCTGCAAAGCACTTACAGGCAAGAATAAAGCTTTAAGTAATCTTGACTAGTTGGAATGCATACTTAAATATAAAATCTAGCAAATTAAATTAAATATAAGAAAGCGCAAATCGCTACATTGAGGAAAATGCAAAACCAAAACATATTAAATAACTAGTTAGGCAGAAGAACATAGAGAAAAAGCTGTATCTAGAGTGCATCACAAAGTGAACAAAAATCAGTGTGATGCTGTTGCAATAGGGAAGGTCCCATTGGAAAACATTAAACATCCCCTTTGAGACACAAGATGTAATTACTGCACTTCACATGGCACTAGGGAAAGTTACAGAGTGGGGATGCTGTCTGAATTTGGACATCTCACTAGAAGTGAAGACAAACTGCAAAGAATTAACAACAACATAAGAGAATGAATAATACAGCCTCTGAGAATGCAGCTAAACTGGAACTGTTTTCCTTAGAAAAGGGAAGCCTGTCAAGTAAATATGATAGATCTTCAACCACATGATTGATTTTTATTAAAACAAGGACAGTGTCTACATCTACTGAAGTGAAATAAACAGTAGCTGACTAATTTTCCTTATAGCTAAAGAGTTTATAAAATATCTATTTTCTTAGCATTTAAACAATGAGGCAGGTGAAAACATTCATCAATCTGAGACAGGTGTATGTCCATTTCAGGCCTACATTTCTTCAATGACAAAAAAATGCTTTACTTTTCCTCTTCCTTCAAAAGTAAGAGATGAGATTGTCTATGCATAAAACAGGACTAACCAAACAGACTTCTTGCCTTTTTCATTCTTTTCACCCAAGAACACCTGAAATTATATTTATTCTGAAAAGGAGCTGTAATCCAGTTACCTGAACCAGCACTGAGAGCCGTCGGGACCAGATTCTGACAGAGAAGTGTGTTCTTCTGACAGGGAAAGTATGTGTTGCTCACCTGTAGCAGACTGTAGCTGGAATTCTTCTTGAGGAAGGTCCTCCCCGTGCGCTCCCTCCAGGCACGAGCTGCAGCCACCTGGGACTCCAGCTGGGGCAGGGCATCAAGGCGCACCGGGATGGGGCGGCCTTTGGCAGACAAGCTCTCCAGCTGCTCCAGGTAGGCGTAGTTGCTCCCATTCTGGGGTGAAATAAATTTTTCTAAGCCAATAGTTCCACCATTATATCAGATGCCAGCT
Source organism: Pachycephala philippinensis (assembly GCA_013397055.1). Classification (NCBI taxonomy): domain Eukaryota; kingdom Metazoa; phylum Chordata; class Aves; order Passeriformes; genus Pachycephala; species Pachycephala philippinensis. The sequence goes on along the minus strand of VWZT01005779.1, from coordinate 1,573,981 downwards.
TAATTTCAAGCCATACACTATTTTGTCACTGCCTAAAATAGAGTTCCATAGGAAAGGAAAGGAGGGCAGTGTTTCAATTTACTGTTATTTTAAACAATTCTCCCATACAGTTCTTATTTTAACAGTCATTTTGACATGGCCAGCTGGCTTAGGGAGTTAAGACAACAGTCCATTTCCAGACAGTGATCTTAAATGCTGTCTGCTTAACAGCAAGGTGTTACATCTAAGAGTTGAATAGGGGCTGATGTGAAATCAATTGGGATTCTCACTTCAACTCCCAACAGTACCTGGTGTAAGATAAGCAGTTCTAGTCCAGCAATCAACACCCAGAAATACCACAGAACTCTGGATCAAGTTATGTGGGTAGACCAGTAGAAGGGGAGGTTACTGAACTAATTAATCTGTTTCAGAAAGTTATGGCCACCAGTGCCATTAAGTCCTACAACGTTTTAGGGAGAAAACAAAAAACCAAAAAAATTTCCACAACCAGATCCAAAACTGAAAACCTGAGAGCATCCTCTGCTGCAGCTAAATATTTCCAGTGACAGTATGCTGAACAGTTCCAAAACCAAACACCGTATCATAATGAATTTGCTAGCTTTTACATCCACTCTGAAATGCATAAAAGGAAGGGAAACAGAAATTGGATAGCCAGGGGGAAAACAAATGCACAAAAAGAACAAGAAAATCAAGTACACAAGCTCTGGTAAGCACATTTAAGAGCCATAGCAAGGCTTCTCTTCGGGTCACCTTTGTGAGGAGAGGTGCTAGGAATAAAGGACACATCTAAATACAAGGATGCAAGCAGAAGATTCCAGTCCCTGCTGTAACCCCTACCTGAATGGCCTCCACTTTGGCTGTCCAGTCTCTAGCCCGCTGCAGGGCTTCTTTCAGTGCCAGCACATTGGGCAGGTAAGCAGGGATGTTCTTTGCTTCATTCACGATGCCCTCCAGAGCCATCATACTTTGCCGTGGTCTAGAGTAAGAAAAACCCAATTCCAGCCTTCTCTCAAAACGCCAGTCATCTAAAGCCATAAATTGGACAGGCTGGAGATGCAACTTCATCACTACACTGCAGTGTAGGATACCATGGCTCTATGCTTGGAGGGTGCTACTGGCTACCAGACACCAGGAGGTGAGAAAGCTGATAGACGTGGCACAATTGAGCTCAAAAGGGCGCAGAATCACAGCCCCTTGACACCAAGAAAGCTGCTTTGTGCAGGTAGCATAGTCAGGGTTCTTTGTTGAGGGGGATGAATAGCAAAGACAGCAGCAACACCCACAGCCTCCTGCCACTGTGCAACATGATAGGGAATCAACACTTCTGCAATTCATCAATCTCAAATCCAACTCTTGAGCAATCTAACCGCTGGGAGGTAAAAAAAAAAAAACAAAACCACAACAAAATAACAAAGGAACTACAGCTTCAAGGACCCAACTTTTCACCACTCTTCTCAAAAGTGGATGAGAAACATAAAAGTGCATGACCTCTAAGAATAGTCTGGAAAGGAACACTCACCTGGCCTGCAGGCAGACCTTGGCCTTCTCCTCCCACCTCTCTGAGACTGTGAGCAGCTCCTGCAGCTCAGCCATGGCTTTTTCCACAGCATGATGTGGTGCCAAGCCCACACCAGAGTCAATCAGCTTCTTCATCATGTCCAGGGTGACTCTCTGGGGATCCAAGAGGGTGGACCTCACCTCATCCAGCCACCGTGCCTGCTGCAGTTCTTGCTTCAACCTTGGCAGCTCAGGAAGTTCAACATAAAGGCCAGAGCCCATATCTATCAACTCCTGCAGCTTGGAAGAGTCTGGGATCTCATCAATCATAGCTTCTTGAGCACGCTCATGAAATTCTTCCACATCATCGAGCAGATTCTGAAGTAACGTACAGGACAAATCAATTAGGAAAAAAACACCCACAGAATCCAAAAGAAAATCCAACTGAGGGATCAGTCAGCTGTGAATTTGTATGTGATCATCAGATCATCAGTCCGAGCTTCTACACACAATGCCAGCTATCTGTCACAAGCCATCAGGTCTGACAGAAATTAAGTAACAGACCATCTAAACTTATTTGATGGCATAATGTTTCATACCCAAGGCATATTAGTGGCATCAGACTCTGCACCTAAAACAGTACAACTGCAAATGACTACAGCTCCCAACAAAACAGAATACTTAGTGCAGCCCAGTCAACCTTGGTTTTAAAATAGTGAGAAGAAAAGGGACTTCTGCAAACAGGTCATCATTTCAATACAGTGTCAGGGGCATTACAGCAATGACAGCAATACAAAGCAGAAAAAAACATGCCAAGGAGAAATAACAAGCCAGAGATGTATGAGAACACAAACACCAGAGATCATGAAAATAACAATGGTGAATTTTGAAATTATTATTCCCTAAAGCAGGACCACCATTTATAAGCATCAGGGCTTTACTGCACTAAAGAAAGAAATGAAAATGCAAAACCCTCTTATTAAAGGAGGCAATTTCACAGAAATCCAACTGCACTGCTGCATTTGTCCTTACCCTCATGTTTTGGCACTGCAATGAAAAAAATCAAAGACAGCAAACAGACAGGAAAGAATCTCTGCAGGAGATTCATTCAAGGACATTCAACCAGTATACTCAATTGATTCACCCCCAAGTCTCTTACAAAAAGACCGGCATTTCTGACAGAGTCGATGGCACAATGAGGAGCAAACCCTGCATTTCCTAACCCTTGGCTTACTGCCCTTTTTGGCTGATTCTGCTTTTCATGACTGTCTGGAAATCAGAAGGCATTTATAAGAAATAAAAAGATCTACTTTATAAAGATTTTGATTTAGGAAACATACTCTGAATGTTTCATAGTGACAACAGTGAATTACTACAGTTTAATAATTACAATGCCTTTTGTGCAAGAAAATACTCATCATCCAACATGACAATTATTTTGCTATTCATTATGATGGATAATTGCATTCAAATGCCATGCTAAAAGCTAGTGAGTGCTTAGGCATAAATGATCATTATCCGACTTCATTCAGAAGCTAAAAGACTACAGTTTGTAATCAGGAAAATGATAATATTTATTTATTGACTAGTGATTATGCTGAAGCTTCAAGAACACGCACATGCACAGGCAGAGGACTTAAACCAGTTTCCTGGTGCTGAGGGGTGAGGGAAGACAGATAGTTGGGAGAAAGTATTAGATAAAAAATACAAGCTAAAACTGTTAGGATTTTATTGTATGCCTGCAGCCCTCTCATCTAGGAATTGTTTTAATTAGAAGCAGGTTTTAAATACATCAGAAACAAAAACGCCCTTCTGAGAACAGTCTTACAGGTCTACTAACAGATGATGATAAAATTTCATTAATAAATATTAGTACGTATTTTTAGGTTGTATGTGGAAAGAAGTGAAGTAAAACCATCCTATCATATGAGGAGGAGAAAGCACTTTCCACTTTATTAGCTGCTGGGAAACTCATTAAAGAACACCTTTGAAGGACAAAGATCAGCATCAACAAGCCTGGCAAACCTGCACAGTAGAGCCCTACGGTTTTCTGAAGGAACCTGTTTTCAGCAAAAACATGCCAATATTATAAAAACAATATGAAATTCCAATATAAAGTCTCTCTTATCAACACTGAAGTATCATGGAAAAGTTAATACAAAATTCATGAGTGAAGGACAAACACTAACAAACCCTTATGGAAAAGAGGCCTTCTCAAACAAAACTTATTTTTAAACTGTATGTTTGGCTTGGTAGTAGCAGCTGCACCTATGGTAATGTTCAGGATTTTAGGCCCTCTAACCAGAGAGCCCTCCAACCAGAGCATGCAGGTTAATAAGTGATTAACATACATCTCAAGAAGCATTTCTCTAGGCAAAAAATCTTTATTAAGGATGTTTCTTAAGGAGTTTTCTAGAAGTTGGTTAGTAGGTGAAATACTATTTAGTATTTCATCACCAGTGACAGAGAAACAAATTAGGATTGCTGCTGAAAACACTTGCTATGAAGCAGAGTGCCAGAATGATAAATAGTAATAGCAGCCAGGGGAATCAGTATGATCTGGATTACTTATTAGTGTAGATTCACTCACAGACAGGTGCAAAGATATACATGAAGGGCAAGAGATGCAGGCCATGCATACAGATTAGAAGGCTGTAGCCTGGAAAGCAAGGCTGAGACGTATTTATGGAATAACTGACAGTGTGGCACTGCTTGCCCACTGCCCTGAGAAAGCACACCAGTGTAGCCCTCAGAGGTTTGCTCAAAAACATGTAAAGGGTAGGATTTAGCCAGAAACTTCACCTCTACAGGGAGCGTTAATGCTGATGAAATAAGAGTAACTGGTTCAGAGATTTAAAACTGGACAGTGACAGGGGAAGGGGATCTTTTATCTTTGTTTAGCTGCACCACCACATTTCAGTGCCTGTTGCAACAGGCACCCTAAAAAAGTGCACATACTTACATCAGAAGCTTTTAATCTCTACTCCAGGCAAAATTATGTGTTTAAAAAAACATACTAGCACAAAACCAGAACAAAGTAAAAAGCACAACATTATCAGAGGAGCAGATGCAGCCTTACCTTTACTTGTCGGGCCTGGCTGATAACACAAGGCAAGCTGAACAGCTGCTGCACAAACGCTTTAAGCTCCTCCATAGTCAGCTTGGTCCGTGTCCTTCCACTGTCTTGGCTCACCCTGCTGTACAAAAGGGCATAATTAAGTATTAGGTGAGAGAGAAGGTGATGATCCTTGGATTTATTCACAGTGACAGAAATTATCTATCAAGATTACTGAGAAGTTACCAAAAACATTTCATCACCTAAGAACTCAAAAAGGAAAACCTAACCCAAACTGAACAAAAATTCCAAAATTTTGAGCACAAAATTTAATACAGTTCCCCTAAGCATCTTCAGGATAATTTACCCTGCCCTTTGGAGGTACGATTGTCTAGATAGCTTTCAAACTGAGTTTCTTACAAACAGGTAAAAGAATATAACCCCATAAAGTCTGCTTTAGGCAGCTCAGGAAGTTGATTGCCATGCCAGGCACTGACAAGAAGTCTGAGATACGTGACAGCAACAAGCTCTCAACACAAATCTCATTTTCTAGTGCTTTCTCTCTTGTAGCAGAGAACTGCTGAAACTGGCCTTGCAACAGAGGACTGCTACTGAGTGGGACAGGTTCTGCAAAGACATTTCCATTAAACATCACTCGAAGCAAGTGTAACAAGCCCACCGAAGGGAGTAAAAGACTTAAAGTGACACACTGCACGAATTAAACACTTTGTGTACAGATCACTGGCAGGCACAACTTCCCAAGTACGACAGATTTCAAAAACTGAAGAGCTGCTCTCTGCTAATGAATCTACATTTTAGTACTATGGAAACAGTAAAGAGAAAAATCCTATTTTTCAACTATGGACTTAGATAAAACTGTAAGTGTAAAATTCAGATTAATGATCAAATATAATTACACACCAGCTAAACCTCAGAGGGGAAAAAAGAATCCTGCAGGCTTTGACTTGCCCCAACAGACAGTACAGAGGAGCAGTGCCTGCAGCAGACCTGCTGTGTCCCCAAAATCCCTGAGTGAGGGCAAACAGGGTACAGGGCTCCAAGGGACAGGACTGCAGCAGGGGACACTCAGCAGTGGCACACTGGCATTCTGGCCCTAGTCCAACTGCAGACTGCCACAGCATGAGATGCTGCACAAAAAGGTACAACCATCCCTGCCTGTGGAAACTCGTACCTTCCAGGAGAAGGCAAAGGTCTAGGATCACAACATTGGACACAACTTCACAGCTTCACGTTATTCATTTTTTGGGTTTATTCATAATGAGATGGATAACGCACAGATTTTCTTTTGCTCATCTGACCATGAGTTTATTGCTGCATTGCCCCTGCCAAACTGCTCTGTTTGAACATTTGTTTTTAATTTGCTTTTTTAATAACCTTATCCTTTCTGTAAATGTGATCCTTCTCCAGGTGTTAAATATGAACATAAATGTTATAGAAGCAGCTGAATGTGACCTTTATAATTACACTGCGTAGCGTTGTTCAAAGAAGTTTCAAAATCTTCCTCACACCTCAATTTCATAAAATATTTTTAGTTAGCATACAACAGCCCTCAAATGTATAGAGCAGTCCTTTTTTTGCCTCATAATTTAGATCAGACATGACACTGAAAGTTGCCAAATCCTTCTACCCCTTGTGTTTCTTGGGGTAGTTCTGGAAACCCACCGAATAATTAACTGAAGAGTTATTTCTTCTTACATATATATAATGAGCTACAAATATATATCTATATATCTATCTATCTCAGCAGCTGAGGGACTGTTGAGAGAGGGCTGACATACTCCAACAGCAGGAGGAAGTGGAGGAAGCAACAACAAGGAACACCTGGGAGCTATCAAAATAATTAAAGTTCACTAGAACAGGGCAATGCAACCCCTGTCAATGTGTTTGCCTCACCTAGACCAGAGTTCTAAGTGAAAAATACTTCTAAAGCAGTGGGGTCCTACAACCAATAAAAAACAAACAGGAGAGCCTTCTTTAGCCTCCAAATACAGAAAAAAAGCTTCTCTATTGTGTATTAGCTTTCCAGTTGGAAGACTGTTACACTTGGATCTGTGGTACAACTAACATTTTAGCATTCAAATTCAAACAATTATACATTATGCTCCATGCAGCAAAATCAGGCAATGTAATTAACAAGGTATTTACTTTTTACTCTCTCAGAAAGTCTTAAGTAATACACAAAAACCACGCATGCAAGAAATACAACCAAGTACAAAACCAAATCTTATCCTCAACAGAGGAACTGCAAGCTACATAAATTTACCATACAACTGCTGCCACAAGACTTACAGTCATCTCATCAAATAATTTTCTAGGGGACTTTTATTCAGTGCACAAAACATACAGAAGAGAGGGAAGAACATGCTCCTGAAAGCTCGTGAGAGCAGAACAAGGAACACATCCAGCAGACTGCTGAGGCAGGGCCATGGGACAGAGCAGCCACAGGCAAGGCAGGCAACAGAGAACCAAGGCAGTTAAACTGCCCAAGTCACTGAGGCAAGCTGCTGCTTTTCAGCCACACATCACTGCCTCCCACAGTCCTTCCCAAGAAGCAACAGATTGGCTCAAACTGTGCACTGTTTTTGCCCTCTGTACTGCCGTGCTCCCCCAGATCCTTTTGTCACAAACACCCAAAGTCAAAACTTACCTTCATTACATTTTTACCTCTAGCTGTCTTTCCCCACAACTCCCCCACACGTTCAGCGAAATGCTTCATCAGCAATCAAACCCAACTTCTCCAAAGGATTTCACATTTCAGTACATAAGTCAGCTGACACTCCAACTAAATCCACCTCTCTGGCCCTTTGTGCCACTGTATCTGTCTCCTCCCCTCCCTACCTCTCAGAGAGTCACAGCACTAAAGGAAAGGAAACACTGAAAGAAGTTTGCACACAGGGTTCTTAACTCTTCCAAGTCCAACAAAGTTAACAAAGGCAGATGGAAGGCACTGAAAAAATGCCTATCCTACCTGTGTTTTTGCTTTTTGCTCAGAAGCAGCTGAGCTACTGAAGCACAGGTCTCTGCTTCTTTCACAGCATCTCGGAGCCTGCGGAAAAGATCATTCTCCGGGTATTTCCTGTCTTCAGCATCCTCCAACATTACTCTCAGCTCAATCACGTCTGTAATAAGAGCACACAAATAATTAGTACGCAAAAACAAGAAAGATGTTAGATTGCTTCAAATGCCTTCAATCAAGGTTCCAACAGGGTAGTTCAATTTGAAATACACAATGATAATTTGCACTACACTCTTGCATTAGCTCATTTCTTTTTTCCAATACACAAAACACAGTATTCCTCTCATTAAATGAGAGCACAGAACAAATGTAGGAGTTTCAGGACATCCTATTAAGAATGACAGAAGTCTGACCTTTCTTGTGGTTGAGATTGGCAGACAGGGCCTCTGTAACTCTACTGACCCAAGTGTCATAAGACTGTGCTCTAACTTTCACTCCATACAACAGAGAAGGAAGGTCTTCTAGAGGATAGCGGTACCTGAAGGTGTGGAAAGAAAGACAGAAAAAGTATTAATGCCCACATGCAAGTCAGGATATTGCTAATATTGAGCTTTTCCAGCTACAACAAGGCCAGAAAAACAGAACATGCACAAGACCTGTTTGCCTGAGAACCAAGAAACAAAGAGGATAAAAATACTCCTTAAATAAAGGAAGAGAGAAGTGTGATCAAATGTATTTGGCCACTGGTCTACAGCAAACTATTACATATGGAAGAAAAGTAGGGAGAAAAAAAAAATCCTGTGTACCTTAGACATTTCTTCTGCATGGGACAGGGACATAAATCAGAGGGATGGTATAAGCACACCAGGCGCTCGGGATTACAGGAACACGTAAGAGCTGACAAGAAGCACGTGGTTCTGCAAGCTGTGCACTGACGTTCATCATCTGGAACCAGTTCAAACACCTCTTCTTCAGACATCAACACTCCCTGACAAAAAACATTAGCCACTTGCTCAAAAATTCTAATGCAAGCAGGAGGAGAGGGAAGCAAAAGTTCTTTTGCAAGCAAAGGGTTGTCTCTTACTACTCACCATCTGTACAACAGACTCCCTCAGCCGTGTCTCTTCCTCGATCAACAGAGTCATCTCCTTGCAGACCATGGCAGCCAGCCCAACATCCAGGCACTCTGGATCTGCAGCCATCTTGAAGATCAGCTCTTCGTGGGAGAAAACACAGTGACGTCCCAGCCTTCGGTAGTGACTCACACACTGACGTCCAATGGGAAGCTACAGAAAAGCACATCATCATCATCATCCTGGGAGAAAATCATCTCTTAGCTCCCATTTTCCTTCCTTTGACAAAAACTGGGAAAAGACTGAGGCTAAGAGTTGTATTTGATGGGGCAGAGAAATTTGTAACAACCTTAAATCATGTCACACATGAGGACAAAGAAGGTATCAATGCTGGGGAGCAGCATCTTCCATAACCTTACACACCTAACCTACAGACAAAAGTAAGCGCAGTCCTAAGCTCTTTTTACTTCCAGTGGCAAGAAACTGGCACCAAAGAGAAGTCATCTGGTCTACTCTGAGGTGAATACTTTGCCCTGTGGATATTACTATGTTGAATGTCTATGTCCAAGCACAAGATTCCTGGAGTTAACCAAAACTGGTATCACTCATTTTGTGCCTTTTAAAGCAAAAAGCAGCTAAATGAATTTGCCACACATATTTCTGGTTACATTTTGCATAAGCAAAGGAAATTTCATGTGGCTGGTGCAAGTTTAGCAGTTTTTCACAGAGGCTAGACACGTATTACATCATGAGCACCCAAGGAAAAAGAGCACTGACACACCGCCAGTCCTGCAATTTTTCTGATAAGTGAATAGAAGTCTCTGAAAAAGGGCTAAAATTTCCATTTGTAGTTTAAAAAATGAAGGTAGAGACAGATAAACTAGAGATGAGATCATAACTTCCAACTGTAAACCCTGGATAGTAACAGAACACTCCTTTGACAATTTCCTGAACAATCCACATGAGCTATGCACTGATGTGGCACAGCTATTAGAACAGCACTAACATGATTAAAAGGCACAATGAGCTGGCACAGAGGAGCAACAAAGACTGTTATAAGCCTATCTCCAACATTCAAATGACAACAGCACTTCAAGACAGGACACAGACCTGTATCAAATTCAGAAAGTGGCATCACAGAAATACTAGCTAAAGGTACTGTGAGATGCCACTTTTTGGTTAATAATTAAAAAGGAAGAACACGTGCCAAAGTTTCAGTTTGGAATTGCCTAAAATTATATGCTCATCAAAATTACTTGACATAATGGAAACTCCCCTCAGTTTCTAACGGCTGTCCCAAGAGCTATAAACATAAAATACACTTTTTAACTGAAAAAACTACTCAGGTAGTTAAGTTACTAACACAGTACTTGCAGAGGTCACTGAGCAGAGACACAGCAAATATATATAAAAGAACAGACCCAGTCAGCAGTGCAGAAGTTCACAGCTTCAGCAAAGTTATATCCCTGGTTAAATCCAGAGTGATAGGCACGAGGAAAGGTCACAACAAACTCGCCAGCACACTGATTGGTCCTGAAAACCTAATAAAGGGAGAATAAAGGAAAGAAAAAATACGTAATGTGCAACAGCTAAAGACACAAAAGAACAAGATGCTTGAACACCATTTTCTGCACCCATAGAACACTACAGAAAACACAGCTATCCCAACAGTGGTACTGATTGTTTCTTCCTTCTTAACATGAATACTCAATTTACAGCCCTATTCACAAAAAGCTGAATATGTAAGCCAACAGTTGGAAATTGTCTATGAATCCCAAAAGAGATGTTTCTCTATCATCATTTAATCCACTGTACCACAAAGTGCAAAAGCTTCTGGAAAAAAGTTTATGGTTTGCTTTGTTGGGGTATTTGCCAGGGAAGCAATTTATGCTAAGACAAAAGGAAATGATAGTGACTGCTGCTTAGAGGTCTGCAGTCAATTACGTCTGGTCAGAAAAGCATTTTGTAATGCTGAGATTTCTACTGAACATACGACAAGTATTTTACTGTCAAAAGCTTTTAAAGGCATTTCAGACAAACTTGCTGTTACACAAGGGAAGGGATTTTTTTTATTAAAAATTAAGTATAATACACAGCATATGTTTGTTCTGGAAGGTATTTTATGTAGGAAGCTTGCCACACTCACTTCTGTTACAAGATAATTTAAATTTCCTGGTTAGTCTAGGGAAGAGTCTAGAAAACAGCTTTAGAAACACCCTGCAAGTAATGAATATGCAAATGTCCACCATAAAAACTCTTCCGAGTTATGCCAAACCATTGTTCTACAAATCTGGCAGAGAATGAAAAAAAGAGAGCACACAGAAGTACTTATGTAAAAAATGCTCGTGTGCTACTCACTGGTACACCATGTTCCATCAGCACATTGGGGTTCATAATAGTGACCAGCTGATGCAGGAGATCAGGCTGGGATTCAAACAGCTCAGGAGCCAATTCCTTCATCACGTCTTCCAGCTGCTCTGCTGCATGAGAGGGCACACCGTACCATGTCTTCGGCTCTCCCCTACCGAAACACAAGCACAGGAAGGAACATAAGTGAGAGGGAACTGACAGTGACGCCCAACTGCAAAGCACACCTTGCAGCCAGCAGCACTGTCCTCACCAGCCACTTCACATCTAGATTTAAAAAAAGTCTTCTTCAGCATCTTCTTCAGGATGTACTATTCTAATCTGAAAAATCAGTTACACTCCAACACAATTCTCAACATACCTGACAGTAGATTTGCCTTGACAAGCCTACCATGGAAGATAATTGTCACTTACCACGCTTCAAAGGGGTAAAATGGGCAGTTATTTTCCTTCAGGAAGAAGGAATTAAGTTTAATAAACAAAAGCTTGGCAGTCAAAGCTACGGTTTAAGAGAGATCATGGTACTCCTCCACTCAGGCTTGGAGTAGTCATGTTCCTAAAACCAACAGAACAGTATACCAGCCAGAGGAGGTAAAACACATGCAATCTTTCTAATATTCATAACTAATTACTAAAAAGCTATGATCCACTGGACTATTAAGATGAAAAATGCCAAATAACACGGATTAGTTATGTACAAGTGAACAAAAATATCAACGAGACCAAAACGAAACAAATAATTACTCAAGCACTATTCCAGTCCTCTCTTAACCAAAACAAACTCTCACGAGCTAGCACCCGCAGCGCTGATATTCACTTTTAACACATTTCATTAAAGATGAGCAGTTTCCCTGGGCCGCGATCCCGGAGCGGCGCTCCCGCGGGCTGCAGCGCCCCCTGCTGGCCGGCGCGGCCGCCGCCATTCCCGCTCCCGCAGCGCCACACAAAGCCCTCACACCGACCCGAGTCAGCAACGGAGCTCCGAACAAAAATAACGCCTTCCCGAGCCTGCTAGTGAGGGTCAGGCCTTCCTAGCACACATGCTTCTTCAAAGATGTGCAATTATGGCTTGAAGGCCTTCAGCTCATCTCTCCAAGATGTCCAGCAAACTTTCCAAAGTTTCCCACAGCTCCCCATCCTGCCGCCTGCTCCCCTCACTGAGGCCGAGTCTGACCAACTGGGAAGACTGCAATGCCCATGGTTAATCTGCCACGAGTCTTCTACTCAAACACAAAAGCTGAACACCACAACACTTGCAGGACTGTTCCAAAAGGCAGAATTACTTCCAAATTGCTCTTTAGAAGGAGTATTTCTGTGTATACGTGGATCTGCTGCTGAACAGTCAGCTCCGAGGCCTCTACAAGCCATGAGACAGCAGACTCCACTTCCAGCACAGACACACCCCAACTTCAACTCATAAAACAGCAAACTCTAACTCAGTTCCAAACAAAAAAGTTTTCTTAAAAGAGATGGGATCCTGCAAAGCACGATTTTACAGTGACACTGGAATGCTGGCCACGCAAGAGTATTTTATCAGTTAATGAAAAGCAGCAATATGGTTAAAAAGTACCTGTATTCACTTTTAATCAGCCACAGCTGAGACTATGGACCACGCACCACATTTAGCTTTTTATTTAAAAATGTCCTTCGTGTGCAGAGGCACTTTCAAGTAGAACTACAATTTTCCTAAGGCAAACAGGGCAGTGTAAGGTAGATGCACAAAGGACAGCCCATACCAGTGCAGGTAGTTGATGGAATAGCTCCAGTGGTCTTCAATATGCCAGCAAAAGGATGAGAAGCACATCCCTACATACAGCCAGGGAACCTTCATGCCAGAGATGTCTGCATTGATGTGAGCAAGGACTGACTGTTCTAGAATGGGCATGTTGTTCAAGTTCCAACCAGAGAGAGCATAATCCTGCCAGAAGAAGGAGAAAATTTGAACAAATCAGAAGAACATAAGGACACCAAGCCCAGAAAAGTAAAGTACAGATGAAAACATCAGCCTATCCATTTCTACAGTAGATAGTGGGATATTTCCTGCAACAATAAAACGTCAAAACCAGAAATAATTCCTTAAATACCTTAGTCATCAAATAATCACACCAAGATTTTAATACCAGTCCTAATATTTCAACATAGCCCAACTTCTTTGGATCAAGGTTTATACAGTTAGGTTTTGATTTCTTCCCCATCACAGGACTGCAAGTTTCATGCTTTTCTGGTGGAACAAAATACCAGTAACACCAGCAGAAGAACTAAAGATAGAAGTCTTCAGTAATATAGAACAACTTTAAATTGTAAACAATGCAGTGAATCTCACGTTACTATTCAGCTTTTTCAACACCCATTTTACCATGCTGCAGTTTATATTGATCTACTTTATAGATTACTTTAGAAAGTTTTCTTAAGGGAAGAAATTCTTACACACTCATTTTTGAGAGGACAGCATCACCTGTTTCAAATACACACGATTTGTTCAAAAAATTATAATCCAGGCAACCTTAAAAGACCACTACTGTGCTTTAATATTAATTTACTTTCCGCTTTTACAAAGGCTATAAGCAGAAATTGACTGGCATTTTAGATTTATCCCATAGTTGCTGAAAGGACTGGTCAGGCCCTCAGCTCAGCCAAACATTGCTGCTGTTTCCTTTGCTCTGACAGTACAAAGACACTGCAGTGAGTCAGAAGACTTAGGTGATCTGGTTAAGAAATTTTTCAAGTGACTACCTTCATATAAATAGACAATCAGTGCTGACTCACTAAGCAGCTACACAGCCACTGCATAGCCAACAAAGGTACTCACAGGAAGGTGCAGGGGTGGGTGGAAGACAACAGTGAGCAGTATAAATTGATTTGGGGCTGTGTAATCAGGAACCCACACCTTTACTATATCTGAATTTAAGCATACAAGCAGCAAGAAAATTGTTTTGCTACAGTAAGGTCTGAGGGAAAATAGGTAATATACTTACCTGATGTTCTTTATAAAATTTTTTATAATTGAATGCTCTATCTACATCTTTTCATTCTTACGGTATGCACAGAGAAAAAGCTAAATCCAATTAGTTTGCTTCACCCATTAAGAACCTCCTAAGGAGGACAGAATCATGTTTCTGTAGCTAACTCTATAATGAAAAGGTTTGGAACAAGAAAGAAAGAATATTATTAAAGAGTCTCCTCATACTCAGACAAACTGCAACAACTTGCACATCTTTGCCTGCTAAGATTAAGTGATAGAAAACAGGTGTGACTTAAATCATGAAACAGACCTTGGCTATCAGCAACCAGATCTGTAAAAGAGTCTCAAATATCAGATTAATACCCTGCTCAAAAGGAATGATAAGTACGTACAAAAGCCTGAAACAATTTCTTAATGAAAAAAATCCACAGTGATTTCTGACCTAAATTCTTAATGTGAAATCTTATGCAGAGCAAAGAACGGGGTCAGTTTGCATATCCTGTTCCTCACCTCCTCCTCTGGCATCAGCTTTCGTCGGCCATCCTTCACTGGGAAGCCACTCCCGAAGTCCTTGGATGAGATATCAGCCCCATATTCCACAATAACATCTTCTTCTATGCTGCTCACTAATCGCCAGAATTCTTTTTCTACCAGCTCAGTGGGAACCATCTGAAAGTAGAAGAGAGGTTATGGTATGTGCAGGTAACAAAAATCATTCAAGCAATAAATCACTACTAACTCCCCATGAATTTTCGTACACCAGGGTCACTCCCCCCCTCCCCTCCATCTCTCCAAAGTCATAGTTTGGTCTGTATTCCTCCGTAGTGTCTGGAATGTTTCAGAAATAGGATACCACATCATGAGGGAAGGAATAAACAAGAAAGACAGAATCACCAGAAGTACGGCAAAAAAGAAGGGGAAGAGGAGAGAGACAAAAAAAACCAAGCAGTAAAGAGAACAAACCAGCATTCAAATTCCAAATGCATATTTCAGAGGATAATGACCAGGATCTCTAAATAAAAGTAAAGAAATTCAGATATAAAACCGTGCTCAGAAGTTTGATATTCATATAACTCATCATTATTCTTACTCATATGTATTTATTTATGAAGCTTATTCTTCAAATAAGCTTTGTTCTATGTCCCAAGGTTGTATCATAGATTGGAGTCCTTAAAAGGTAGAGGCTTCAGCAAGAATGTCCATAAATTACCAAAGAACCATGAGAGGAGGAAGAGTTTGGTGCTGCATGCAGTCCACAGGACAGTGGAACTGTGCCTAAGCAGAAATGCTAGTTTTAAAAATGCTGCTGTGATGCAGAACAAAAAAACCAAACAACCCAAAAACCCTGTGATTATCAGACAGATTCAGTCTATTGACTTGTCTACAAGAAAATACTGTAAGAGGAAGGAAAACAAAGATTCATCCTCTGGACAAACTAAACCAAGACAAAAGGCATAGGAAGGGCAGGAGAAGGGCCCCGTTGCCAAACAAGAGTAAGATACTTAGTTCTGTTCATCAAAAAGGGTAAGAACCACAACTAGAGTATGCCCAATACAGTAAACTCTAAGAAGCAATAAAGCTGTCTGTCCACTGGAGGAAAAGGGTGAAATGAAGTTGAAATGAGACCAGATGCCAGCAAGCTAAATAATTTGTTTACATGTTTGAAGCTTATGGTGCCTCTTTAAACAAGGCTAAGATGTCTTAGCAAAAATCCAGATCAGCTGAAACCTCTTCTCTTTTTGCCTTACAAGGAATCCCAACAAAAGCTAAAACTCACATGGACCGGCATGTTGAAATAATCAGACTTGAAGTTATCAGCCATTTCACCAAAGCTCTGGAGAGTATATTCCCTGACAGCTTGTTCGAATCCAAAGGCCTCACGGGGTTTGTTGCATTCCTAGGAGATAGAACATAGAAATATTGTTCCCTGCAGCAGACTCTGACACAGTTACATTTTTAGCAAAACGCCCTAGTGTCCATCTGAGTCCTCACCCAGCACAATAAGCTATCCGTTCTGAGAGCTTTCCCAGCCGAGGCAGCCGTACCACAACGGAAACAGAGCAGAATTAATGGTACAGAAGCTAATCTAACACTGTACCCCAGTGCTCCACACTTCTGCTTTCCTGTCCAAAGCTACATTTCATCAGCTACCGCTGCCAGCCACAGAGCAAGACTGCACAAGATGCTTAGGCAGCCACAGGACATTTCTGTAGACACACTGGATTCAAGCACCTGCAGAATAACTGCACAGGAACAAGCCCCCCAAGCATTTCAGTCTTATCAAGTCAGCAAATCATCAACAGATTTGACACTGTGAAAATATATAAGAGGGAAGAGGAAAAAGGAAATTAGAACAGGGCAACACAGCCAACAACAGACATGACCCATCTGACAGAAAACCTCTAAGTCTTTCACTGTTCTATCCCCATTCATCCTGAAAACGGAAAAAATACTGGTGTGCATTTCAGCTCCTCTCCACACTCATTTCTAAGGTGTCCTTCTCAGCTCCTTTGAAACTGACACCATGTGTATATATACAACACATATGGGAACACAAAGATGATGTGAAACTATCCGATAGTCAGCTTTTCAGTCAAAGAAACAGGACTGGAAAGGAATTCATCAGTAGTTTCTCTTTTTCAAGAGGAACTATCCTTAGACTATTCCCAACATGTATCAAAGAGGTTCTTAAATGGAGCCTGCGACAGAGAATCTACAACATCTGTGAACACTGTCAAACAATGTTGACCTAAATACATAGAAAGAGCCCTTACCCTATTCTTCCCAGCTTCTGTTCCAGTACCCTGCTGTAAAATTACATTAAGCATCTGTGCACAATTAACATCTAAAGTAAAAACTGAGGCAAAAAGTACTAGTGAATGCTTCAAACATCTTTCTGCTGTTACTTGTTTACTCTCCAGTACATATTATAGCTATGTTTTCTCCTTCTACCTCTTACTTTCAACGTATTCCGAAATTTTTCAAGTATTTTCTGTATCATTTGCTAGTAAAAACTTACTTGGCACCTTATCTTTCCTGGGTTTGTCCCTGCCTATACATCTTTGTTTGGTAACAATCTATCCCTGTTTTTACTAGCAATAGTGAAATTCCTTGAGTTGCCACATGCTTAAACTGTTGCAGCCACTCTATTTACTACTACAGTCTCTAAATTAACTCCATATTAGATTTGCTGCAGTTTGCTAATACTTCTTTGTTGCTCCTTCTTAAGAAAAAATAAAGAAGTAGTTTCATCCACTCTGTGAGCAGCAGCCAAAAGGGAAAGTTTCAACTTTTCCCTTGCCTGTAGCTATGAATTTCTACCTCTCTTTAAGCAGCATTTGCCCGAGTTCATCTGAAAACCTCATCTCTCAATGAAGGGTTAGAGCAGTGAGCTGATTCAGCTCTCCATCCACCACCATAAAGGAACCAGCAGGAGCCAACACTTCAGAAGGGCATGGGGGGGAAACAGGCAGATAAACGTGTGCACAACTGCTCCTTCTGGAAAAGCACAGGCTGAAGAGTGAAAGCCAGCCTCATAATTACAGAGTTACAAACACTAAGCTTCTTCCTCTGAATCTTGCACCTACCAACTTTCTGAGCTTGCAAAATTCATTTCCTTAAGAAAAATACCAAGCCAATCAAGTGATGTTTGCTGTCTGTTGATCAATCATCTCTCGGAACTGGTTACCTCTTCCTTCTTGAGTAATGAAATTCAACCAGCTTTCACTTTCAGAGCCTGAACAGTTCCTGTTTTAGACTAAACCAAATCTAAAACAGCTACAACAAATTTTTAAATTAGTTCTTTCACTTTCTGCTACAAGCTATTCTGGACAATGCTATAACATCTTTCCAATAATCAAAGCTCCCTGTTATGCCTAAACTTCATACTTTATTTACTTCATAGTTCACAAAATGTGTCATCTTTATGTGGAAATATCCACTATAACCCTAGTTCTCACCCTCATTTCCCACTACCAGATAATCAAATTGAGCTTCAGCTCTTAATACACCTAGGTAAAAGTTTTAGCTGTCACATGGCCATATAATGAACAAAGGTTATGCCCAAGCTCTAGAAGGGATGTTTCTCTTTATGGCTCATCAACCAAGATTCATGGCTCATCTTGACAATATTCCAAAACAAACTATGCGTTCTACACAGATGGATTGCTGAACTGCTCTTCTTCTGATCTTTCAAGGTACACATACAAAGCTGGAGTAGTTCTTGAACTGTACCTCAGCAACGCACTTTGGACACCTCCAGTCACCCTTGGGTACATCAGGAAGAGGAGGAATCAAGCAAAAAGTGTGATAGCTGTCATCACATCCATCACACAGTAGCAGTTTGTCCTCATTATTTCCTCTACCACAAAATAAGCAAACATAGAGATCAACCTGTGGGAGGGAAAAAAAGAAGAAAAAAGTTACAGTAAGTTTCTCATCCAGAGCCTGCCTTACTTAAGCTAAGAAACAAAGGATGATATCATAAAGTCCAATACATGAGCATCAACAGTCTCCTCTGGTTTTTGAGAAGCACTGATAATGACAGATTATGTTTCATTCCCAAAGCAGTACTATGTGGGGACTTTGGGTGCTGCAAAATAACTATCCAGTTCAGTTGGACTATCCTTTGCTATCTAACTCAAGTAGCATCTCATTTATGTTATTCTAAAGCAAAAGAGTAGGTTACAGTTTTTAGAACTCCCTCTCTTCAGCCCTCTTATCGTGGAAAACATTTTAAACTAAATCTCTACAAAGACTGCACGGCTAAGGAAGATCTCAAAACACTATTCCAGAAATACACACATCATCACTTGCAACAGTACAGTGATATCTTCGCAATGAAAAAGAGATAACAAAATCCACAAACATACAGATTTCAATCTAAAAATTCATGAGGAAGCGAAGAAAACCACATGTAAAGCTACCAACTTCTTTCTCAATTTTGCCAAAGCAAAGGATAAAAACTCCAAATGATAAGAGAAGTATTCATCCCAATGCAATAGCAAACAATTTTTGGAAGTTGTTCAAGATAGTCTCTCAACAAGAGCAACACTGACTGAGAGACATTCTCTGGGGCCAGAGAGAAAACCACATAAAGAGGTTTCAAATTTGCTTTGCTGTTGCTTCCTGTATTGTGCAAAGAACTTTAATATAAATATTTAATATAATACTGAAGAACTGTAACAATCTAAATGAAAAAAACCTGGGTATTACTTTATCATAGGTAAAAAAACTACCTTACATATAAATTTTTACCAACAGCATGAACTTCATGAATGATACCTGCTCCAAATTCTGCTACTACTCCCACCGGCCCCTGGCAACTCAAGGCAGTGCGTATTTCCTCCATACAGCTCAAAATAACACCAGAAGAGGTGGGGCTGCTTTTGGTGGGGTCTGTTAATTTAATCAAGATGTCACAAAAACATGTGCTTTTCAGCTGATTAGGCTCAGGTGGATTAAATACTTAATGACAAGCCCATCTCCAGTTACACCAGCCTAGTTAAGTATGCAACCTCCTAGCTATGCAATAACATACTTCTTAAGGACACTGCTCAGGTTTCTTCAGAAACTATTTTAAAAAATAATGCAGTTCTACTCAGAGATGTATCATTTTCCCCTTTTAAAAAAAAAAAATCCACACACTCACCCTCATGGAATATCATGTCTGTCCAAAACACCAAATCAGCTGCTTTTGTTGCAAGCACACAGAAGGGAGGGAGGGTACCTTAGCAGGCACTTTCAGGTTCTCTTCCCAAAACTTAACAATGCATGAAAATGACAATCCTAACAGGAGACTTTTCTATGGTACTCACTAGCTACCTCTCTCTGGTAATACCTTCTTCTCTCTAAATTCCTATTAACATACACAACCTCTATATTAGCGTAAGTGATGATCTGGCAAACACAAAAACTGCACTGAAACAGATATTCACAACAAGCAGACCTGTGATTATGTAATAACCACAAAAAAAATCCTGCTAGCCACGTAATAAAACAGTGTAAGACTATGATGATACATAACTACACGCATCAAGGGGAGAGAAGGAGATAAAAAGGTGTATTTTATCTCCCAGTTAGTAATTCACCAAATAAAATCAATTTCATAGTTACCACTTCACAAAAAGATAAATAAATGATGGAGAAATGTACACAAAACTGCACCACAGTATTTTTCAGAACAAAGTTATGTGAAGTAAATGCATCACCAGTGCATTTAGGACTGCTTTCCTTATCCAAGTATAAAAAAAAAAAGTGTGGAACCAAATAGTCCTAATTCACAGAATTTCAAAATATTAGAGTTACAGCAATTCAGTTCCAAAACAACAGTCCTGTTGTTACAGCACTTTCACTTTCTCTTATAAATACAGGTTAAATGAGAAGAGTAAGCAAATAATAGCTCTCCATAAACAAAAAACCCCAAGAGATGAGACAAAATATTGTAAAATTAAAGCATAGTTAAAATTATCAAATTTGCATGGCCTAGGAAAACTATATACTCAGAAGCAGCAGCACAACTGAAAAAATTCAAGTCACACAAATCCTAACTTATATGCAATGGCACAGTGATCTGGTTTTTAAATATCCAACTTCTCCCACTTTTTCTTCCCCCCATATAAAAATGTGATTACTAGTGTCTTTAGGTTGCCTAGGCCTCCCATGGTTGAAATTTAAAATAAGCTCTTGTGAGTGTTCTTGGGCTAAGAGAAAAAAGAACTGCTGAATTCCAAGTGAAGAGTAATTCTTTAGACAATAAGAGCATGGATCTTCATTCATGGCTGCGTACACACGTTAAGTTATGACACTTTAAAAGTAGGAAGTCACACGCTGTGAAAGACATTAAGAACAACTATACATTGCTTTTCCATGGACAGACATCAGAGCACTAAACATTCCATTTTTCCTATTCAAATTCAAAACAGGAAAGACACAAAATGTAGAACTGCTAAAAACAAACTCCTGAAGTACTGGAGCACCTCAGAATCTCTTCTAAGGAAAAGAGGCAGTATTATAGTTGTTCTACTAAGGGCAGTGCAAACAAAAACTGAACTACTGAAGGCATTCAAGCACGTGGCAAGTATGATCAGCAAAAAGCTTCACATTGCAACAGCCTTCCTGCCCAAAAGAATAAAACAAAAGCCTAGAGCACAGACTGTTTTTCAAAATACTGTTCTTGCTTCTCATAGCCACATCATCTGCTGCAGCATGCATTCATTCACCTGTTTGGAAGGGTGGGGGTTCTTTTACAGGAAAAAGAAAAACCTTAGTACATCAAGCAAGTCTTTTCTATCAGAAATCACAGCAAAAGCATCAAACTTACAAAGTTGACAGAAAGAGTTCCTTTGCGCTGCCTCATCTGCATTCCAAATGCTTCTGATCTGGTTCCCTTGCGCCTTCGCGTCACCTCATCTTGAAGTAAAATGAAGTTAAATGCTATTAATACCACATCAAGATAGACTTAACTTGTAAAAACACCACAGATACCCACCCTGGCACTCTGCCTTTCAGATCAGAAACTATTTAACAGTCCAAAGAAAGCAAAAATGTCATGTTATACCTGGCCAATCTAAAATCAACAGGGATTAGGAAAAATGTATTCTGCTGATCCTCACAGGTGATCCCAATGGCCTCATGAAACACAGAGAATTACACTCCTCAGTTGTGCACTTTGCTGGCAGGATCAGTTTCAGTATTTTTAAATCCTGCTTTCCCTTTCAGTCACTCAGTTCATGGAACAGCTGCTTAATTGTTATTGCTACTACATAACACATAAAGAGCTGAAACTCTGCCAAGTTATATGAAGCACTCTGTAAATCTCTTGTGAATGAAACACTAGAACACTTAGCTTTCTTTTTCCAGTTTTGATTTGCTTTCTTCTTAATACTGTCTCTAGAGACATTCAGGAAGATTTAACAGTCTCACTACAAAGCAAAGAGCCCAAGATTTAATTACCCTCTTTATCCTTTGCTCCCAATGTCAGTCCCATCATCTTGGGTCCAGCTCCAAAGATCTGCAGTTTCTTTAGTTCAGTGTTTCTACTCACTTCTCCTGCCTCTGCCTAAAAATAAAAACAAGACCACATCAGCACAAACGACCAATATTTCCCCTCCAGGTTTCTTCACAATTTGTTTCTAGTCCACTCTCCCACAATATGTGCTCATCAAAAGAAGCAGGCTTGAAAAGATATGATTTTCTGTTCCTAAAGGCAATGAACAAATGCAAATGGAATGAGACAGAATTTTTGTCCCAAATTTCCAAATTATTTACTATCTAATATTACAGATCAACTACAAAAAGTCACCTCTACACCAAATAAAAGAACTAGGTTTCTCATTCTGCAAAAAATAACAAGAATGCTAGAGCAACTTTTGCCAAAATCATTATGATTCAGTCAAGTGCCTGGATTTTAATGCAGTTTCAATAGGATTTCCTTATCTGCTTGAGTAGAAACATCCACACAACACTAATGAGTTCCAACCAACCTCCTTAAGCTTGGCTGCTTCTGGGCTTATTTGTGATGAAATGTTGTGAGTACAACTCAGATCACAGCTACTCATGTTGCAAGCTCAAAATCAGAGGTAAAAAGACCCATTTGGTGACAGCTCCATGCCCCTGACAGCAATGTTTCCCAAAGTGTTCTGCTCAAATGAACTTCCTCCTGTTTCCCATTACTGACCTACCCCATTTTCTCACATCACTGCCACTAATCTAACAAAAAGAACAAAAAGAAGAAAATACTGTGCTTTCAACTGCAACACAATCACCTTGGCATTTTTCTTTACGCTGCCTCCTTATACTTTGAAAAACCTCTCCGATGTGGTATAGAAGGCCATTAAATTCTCACTGTTCAAAAATTTCCTCCTGAAATTCACTGATCTTAAAAGATCTCAGCAAGCCTACCAATTTTGAAGGCCAGCATGTAATTTTAAAGAAGTTATTCTTCAAGTAACTTCCTGATGATACTTCATCTGTTATTTTTCAAAGTGAGAGACTGATATCTCAAGCTTGTCCCTTGGGGTGACATGCCTTCAAAGTTTTTAATCAATTATTAAAAAAAAAAAAAACCAAAAAAACTTCTTCCAAAATAGTGTTTAACATAAGTTCCAATACATTTGCAATAAACATAAAAAAGATCATTTTTTTCTCCCCGAATCAGTTGTTTTTCTTGCTTCCAGAAGACATTTGAAGATATAGTTTCCTACGCATTATTACTCTAAGGAATTTTTAGTCATATTTGGAGTCCCTGTTCCCACTGAACTGGGTATGCATTATGCTAACAGGCATCTTTCCAACCTAATTACTGCTAATATTCTAATTTTGAACATTTATATGTTGCTATTAAATTATTTTCACTTTAGATGTGACCAACTTTGTAAGCCCACTGTGCAACTGTGCAAATTTTTCCTCATCAATTCCTCCTTTTTGGCTAACAAGCCATGAGGAAACACACTCAGAGACTTCCTAGTCCTTCATTTTCCATTTGAAATTCATTAACAACTCAACCATTCTCTCAGCTAATAGAACCTGACAGAATCAACCCACATATTTCAGCACAGACATCATTTCAACAACATTGATTAACAATCTCCTCAATTTCTCCTACTACTCTGACCTAAGATAGTTTTCTCAAGGACATATGAAAAATAATTTTACTACAATATTTACTAAAAGTAAATCATTAACAACAGCAGTAACAAAGTTTTACAGCTTAGTTTAAAAATACATTACCTAAATACATTTTCATAACTCCATTGCCCAGATTTACTTGGATACCTCTAAACCTTAGTGGATGAAATCCATTCATGCTCAGGTGGAAAGAGCTACAGAGTTTTGAAAAAGAACAGTTTGCACATTGAAAGACGAATGTTTTTTAAAAATCAGATTCCTATGTAACTTCATGAACAGTAACAGGATACTGATACTTAGATGTGTAAATACCAGAAGTATTCAGAAGCCCCACTGAGCAGTTTTTCTGCTGTGTCTTTTAAGACTGTAAAAAAACCCAAACTCAGAACTGTGAGTGCATGGAAGCAGCAGCATTCCAAGGAATCGTGCATTCCTTGCCATTTTCTCACTGCTAACACCACAAAACTCCAGCTCACTTTTGCATTATATTTTCTCTACGTAAGTGAAACAAACTTGATTAAACTGTGATTCTATTCTTATCTCCTCTTTGTCCTGAAAGATACAGACTTTTTTTCTTTTACCTTCTCAACTGGAAGTGCAACCCAAGGGCTTTTCTTGTATATGGGCCAACCCTAATAACATGATCCAGTTACACTGGATTCACTCACTATTCTCTTGTCTCACTCCTCATCAACTCTGAAACATTTGCATCCCCACTCCTCCAGCCCCAATGAGCAAGACTACAATGGTAAAGCCAAAACCCAAAATATTTACATGCTTGGGGCATTTGTCAGCATCTCCCAGAGTTCTTTTGTTTCACTATTTTGTTTCACAGTTATTCCCATGGAAGGAAATCTTTCAAACTAAAAAACCTGAAGCTTTTTTTATTATTCTGCAAGCAACCAAACCCATAAAAGAAACCTGAAAGCAGATACACTACTTACAACTGTTTTTAAGAAAATTCTCTGGACATTAAGTTAATATCCTTTGAAAAGACAGCACTTTTTGTTCCAGTACTGCATTTCTTTACCAGAAATCACCATGACATAACCTCATTAGACAAATCCCTTGTCAGCTAAAATACACCCTAACAGATCCTCTATGAAGATACACTACCCTTTTCTAAGAAAGTATTCTCTTAAATTTAACCTTTCCTTAAGGATATTCTCATTTCCTAATCTGAATTAATTTACTTTTTATTGTAATTTTCTTTACAAGCCTTTAGGAACTCAGCTGCCTTTCTCCAGCTTTTATTTGTGACAGCTTTTTTCAGAGAAAAGACAGAATAAAGCATTAAGCTTATTTTCTGAACAGAATCTCTCACCATCTAATTATTCCCTTCCTATTCAACAACGTTTTCAACTGACATTTGATTATAGTATCCAAAGATTCTCAAGCCACTCTTCACAGAGGAGGACACCCATTCACTATCTTCTTCCATTTTTCACATTCTCCAAAAATCCTAAAATTTGCTTTTTCAAAGTCTGTCACCCCCTTCTACTGCTGAGGATGTTTCTCTATTTCAGTAATTTCTGATTACTACATTTATACTTTCTTATTCATTACCCATTCTAAGATAAGTTATCTGCAAGAAGATGCAGAGGATCTTTGGAAACTACTTTTAGCACTTGGAAAAGATCTACAGAGATGCAGAAGTCTGTGGAATCACCCATGCTCACTAACCAGGCACTGGATTACTTGGCACACTACCCACAAATCATTCAGATGTTTCAGCTAGAACAGAATGACATTTCTTTAGCAGGTTTGTACATTACATGCACATTACCTGCTCTCTGAAGACTGTTTAGACAACCTCTGGTACAATTCCAGGTATGCATTTCAGACAATGAAACAGAGTCCTGTCTACAATAAAGAGGTGCACTGAAATCTGGAACAATGTTTCCATGTTCTCAGATATTTATTTACACTGCTACCACTTCTGGCTACTGAAGAAAAATCTGTCTCTAAATGCTGCTCCAGGGATGACTTAAGATAGTTATACACAGCTTCCAACACAGCCAAAACCTACTTCTCCTGTCTGTGCAAGTAGGATGAGTTTTTCCTGTATTCAAGAACTCATTTCAGCCATTTTAATAACTGTAATGCTTAAAAGATAACTTGGCTACAAGCCTAATAAAAGGCATTTAAATAGATATATATTTTTGCAAATGATCTAAATAAAATCATCTCTTATTTCTGAGTTGCAGGCCCTTTAAACAAAGTGAAGCAGCTTTACAGTGCCACGACCACCAAAGAACCATCCTTCCAACATGGAGAAATGACAAGTACCATTATTCTACTGAAATCAGCAGGAAAAAAGATCCCATGGGACCTTAATAACATAGTGACACTTTTACACCATGTGTGAGAAAAAGGACATACTAGCATTTTGCCATAAGGGTCACTCAAATCCAAAGAAGAATTCAACATAACAAATGACTGCTGCAGTTCATGCAGCATTCTCAGACTTCCTGGACAGCTCACTACCAGGACTCTCAGTACTCTGAAATCTGGGAAGATCAACAAGCCTGGGACTGCTTGTGTGATGCACTGCTATATGGCTATGATAACTTACATCAAGTCAGCTTTAGTAAGCTGAGAAAACGTACCAAAAAAGACAATTCAGTCTAAATCGTCAGAGAAGAAGGCAAAAATTTATAAAGGATACTCAAATATCTCAGTGACAAGAAAGGTGCATTGAATAAAAAAAGCAGTTAAAGAGCATTTGAAAAAACTTTGTAGTGCTGGAGCTAAGTCTAGAACAGTATGAAACAAGTAGGAAGTTGGTTGCATATAAATCCAGCTTCCGCCCACGCTCTGCTATGAGCCAGCAGGGAGCCACCAGACTTCATGTGAAAAGCCTCAGGATGCTGCCTGCAAGGAGTAGCTCTGTCAAAAGGGGAAGGCCCGATTTAAACAGTGCAATAGAGCACTGTAGGGCAATACCCTACAATTATTTCTAGTAAGACAGCATTTAAAATGGTGGTGATTCAGTCTGAATTAAGATTTTCTCGGGGGTACCTTCCAGGACTTAATATCACCTACTAGAATACCAGAAATTCCTACAACACCAGTAATTCCGAAGGAAGGAAAATGCTTTTCAGCAGAAAATCTGTAGAACTCCTACATAGTTCCAGCCATCACTGATCATCTCCTCACACACCTGTTTCACTTCTTCAGAAAACCTGCCTGCCCAGCTTGAGCTAGTTAGTCTCACACGCAATTCCACAATTAACAATTACCTACATGTGTGTGCATTTATGTAATTAAGAGGCGTATTTTAAAAAGTTTTTTAGAAGTTCTAGAACTTCGCACAAGCAGAAGCTTTGACATCGATTCACAAACAGTTTTCTATCTGTCCAGTTTTCACAGATATATTCATTACCAAGGTACTTAGGCCACTTGTCAGTAAACAAAAAGCAGCTTTTACAAATTTTGACATAAACAGTGCATCTGCTGTATCAAACCAGGTCTGAATGACAACCTTCTCTGGACTTTATTTAAATGAAGACTGCTTCCTGGTGGTGCTTTGGAGCAGGCTCCCACAGCCAAAGGCTGCTGCACTGGTGGGAGAAGGAAGTGTTCTCTGTAAGAGCTGATTAACAGGAGTACCTGGGATTTGACGCGCCTGGTTCTCTTCAGCATAACATTCATCCTTGAAGCCTGCTTTGGGGAAGCCTGGGCATCTGAGCTGAGGTCCTCAGCCTCCACCTTTTCCTTAAGATCCAAGTTAGGTTTTTGGATGCCCTAAAGGAGCAGAGCACAGGACACTGTGTTGGTCAGGCAGTGCTAATCATTCCACAGCCTGTGAATCATTCTGTTTGCTAAGAAACAGCATGAGTGAAGTCACACAGCACTACACACACCATTTGGAAAAGAGACCAATTAATGCATGCACCCTTCAAATAAGAAAACTGAATCCCAACTACCAGGTTATCAAGAGACAAACACACATTTCCAATTAAGCATATCATCTTTTGCCTTGTTTTCCTTCCCAACACAGTTGACTTCAGTCCTATAAGGAAACACCAGAAAATAACTACACAAGGTCATGTTACAACTTCTAGCACTATTCTGTCACAGATAACTACGAGGGTGGTTCTAGCTTTGTTGGCACAGCTGGAGCTCTAACAGCTCTGATCCTATGTCCTAGTTTCACGTGGAGTAACACAGCACTCTGTGTGCCTTTTGGGTCCCCTCTCCATAGCATGAAAGACAAGCGTCTCACCATGAGGCTGACCCCGGACTGGAAGAGCTCATAGGGATACAAGATCCGTTCATAGTGAGACTTGAGCAATGACCCCGTGCCTTTTCCTGGCAGGTAACCAAGCCGACTCGCCACTTTAGACCATTTCTTCTCTTTGGTGACTACTTCAAAGCCTCCTTTGTTGGCAACAATCTGAAACACATAAATAAAAAGTGAAGGGTTTTGAGCTGCTCTCACCAACTTGCATAAAGCAAGAATCAATTAAACCAACCAAATGCTGAAACGTTCCATGAAAAGTGACAGAATCCTGAAATTAGATTTTGTTTCCTGAAGAACTAGTCCTTTAATAACACAGCACTTGCTTATTCTTATTACTTCATGTATTTAATGTGATTTTTAATTTACTAGCAAATATAAATTGAACACTGTCCTGGACAAGAGGAGTCCAACAGTTAAGATTTATGATGTCCTGGAAAAAATACAAAACCTACCATCAGAACAAACTGAAAAGTTAACTCTCACCAGACTTGTACTCTGCTGTAAAACAAAGCTCTGGCCAGAAATAAAGCCCATTCTAACAGACCCCAGGCAGAAGGGAATGTTGGAGCTCAAAACTCTCACAAAACCCTCAAGGGAAGAGAGACTACTATAAAAAGAGGAAAAAGTGAATTTACCTTCCAACTCAGTCCGGTTATTATAGGTGATTTCAACTGGTTTGAGACCAGTAATTCACATACAGAACTATCACTGCTCACATTTCTATGTATACAGAATAAAAAATAAGACAATTTGCCTGCAAGCAACGATCATAACAGCATATGAGTTGCTTCCTCAGAAACACTGGCCACATTTCCACTACCTCCATTCCTTTTACAGTTTCACTGCCAAGCAGCTTAAAACACAAACGGATTATAACTTCATTATTGTGAGATTAATATCATTTTTACAGCAGTGTAGTTTTGCATTGCATTTCTTTACACGAGGACTAAATTTCAAGCTTAATGTTTCACATACTGTTAGAGACCTCAAGGCAAAAACATTTTGTTACTGGAGTGAAATTTATGGTTTGCTTGTGAGGCTGAGGTAAATTGAGAAGTTCAACTGTGACAGTGAGAAGTAAGTTCATTAATTCTGGTTTCTCCTATAATTGCACAGTTACACTTAAATAAAACAGTAATATTATTGATCATTATTTTCCCTCGTATTTACAGAAAAGTTCTAGAAAAACCTTCTAAAATGAAACCATTCCTGAATTTCAACTTATCTTTAAAATTTCCAGGAAAACTTGTTTTCTAAAATTATCTATACGTGAACAACAGCTTAAGAAGCCAGTAACGAACTAAATTAACTCAGAGCTGCAAATCTACAGCCAACTGAAATGTTCCAGCTCATAACAGTGACCCAGATACTTTCCAGTACCCCTCTGATATTCTGCATATCCCAGTAAGCCACCATAGACCCAAAGAAAAAAAAAAATACTGAAAGACATTTTATCAGCTTCTCTTTGCATTTTATCAGCCCTTCCAGACTTTCCAAAATACTTGACTTCTTTAAAACTAAAATATACTCAGGTCTTTACATTTTTACTTACCTAAGAGAAATAAATCTTGATGGGGAATGGAAACTGATGCTCTAACCTAGAAGCACTAGAACTACCAGAACTTCGGTCTTTTCCCTGCAAGAAGAAATCTACCTATTTATATTTATTAGTAGCTAAGTTTATAATGGTACACATATTTTGCCAGTGCAAAACCAAATTCCAACAGAGATTTGTGCGTAAACTTGGAAAGAAGTTTGGTGTGTTCACCAAACATAACTACAGAAAATAGTCATTTCTAGCCAGCCTTAAGCCAAGTCTGTTTTAGAAATCAAAGTAAGTATTCCTGACGTTGATATTATAAATTCCCAAAGACGCACGTTTATAAAAACCTCTGCTGGGAGAGAGGAGGGAGAAATTGCAGCAGTTCCTTACAGAATTGTTGGTCAGAGCTGACCTGCACACAGGCATACTGCTGCCTCCCCAAAGAACACCTCAACCTCCTGCAGCTCCACCACATGTAAAAAAGGAGAACTAAAATCAAGTGACCAGCTGACATCAGGACATTCAAGCTATACAAGGTAATAAATACCAGCTGTATGGAATCCAACCAATCCAACCAAAGGCCACTAATCTAATTATGCTGTGACATGTTTGCCATAAACATTCAAATTAGAAATGTTTTTTCACTGTACTTTTTCCCACTTATTTAATCTCTGGATTAATGAGATTAGCACTGTAACACAAGCCCTCCCTGTTATTTAGCTTCTTGAGCTTGAATGAAAAATGAAATCCCTGTCTGCCCAAGGCCTACAAACACTTACCTTGCTCAGACCATAGAGATCCAGTATTTTTCTCTCAACCACAGGGATTTTTAAATTGGATCCTTGGAGTTCCCAAAATTTTGCTAACTGATCCAAGAAGTCCAGTTTCACTCTCGTCATTGCCTGAAATCAGTAAAGGTAGACAATCACATATGTTCCAAAACAAATGTCACAAAACCTTAGAGTCCTGAGAGAAAACAAGGTAAGTTTTTATAGTGTTTCCATTTTCAACATGCAACTTGGAAAGGGAAGTGGTACTTAGTCACGTAAAAAAACCCCTAGAAATAGGAATATCACTAAAAAGAAAGATCTTTACAGAAAGAATATGATATATGCTTTTCTCTCTGCATTTAAGATCCTATAAATTAAATTCCTACCAAATAATTTCTCAGTCTGAAACCAAAATACATACTTACGAAATAATCAGCATTCCAGGGAGAAACACAGGAACAACTATTAAAATATACATTGGTGGGGAGGAGGGGGATAACAAACAGTTTTTATATATGCCTTAACCACACAAAGGGCCTCCTCCCTGGAGTATTTCTGGAGTACTCATATCACTTTCCATAAGGAGACCCATTTACAAGCCAAATGACATTTTGGTATGTGAACAAAGCAAGGCTTTGAGAAATGTTGTAGAGAAAAGGAAAAACCAGGACACAGTGGAGCTCATACCGCTTTCAAGAAAGCTCACATAGGTTTTTAAATCATAAAATTAACCATCTATATAAGCCCATAAAAAATTATTTTAAGGCTTAAAAGGCATTATCACAATAGTATGAGGTAACCAGAGGCATCAGAACAGCAGTAAGTATTTTAAGAGGAAAAAAATCATTGCCTGTGGAGCTCAAAGCTAGACACTGGCTGCTCTTACTACACACATGATATTTGAAATTCATTGTAGACATTTCCAGTCGAATGTGAAAAACTCCTGTGGTTATTTTGGGTAATAAAATAAAAACCAGATTTTTCTCAAAGCCAGGGAGAGTCACTTTATATGAACTCTGCCACTGCCAAGTATAAACATTGATGTGGTCCATGGGTTTCTAAAGTATCCCCCATCCAGAAACCTGCCAAGATGCAAATCTCAAGCAGGGAGACCTCTTGCTTTCAGTGCAAACACAAAAGTGTATCAACAGTGGAAAAGCTCACCTCCAGTTCATTCAGGCGCTGAATTCGTGGAGTGAAACGAAAACTTTGTACTTCACATGCAAATGGAGGCTGCCAGTCCTAAACAGAGACAGAAAGACATTTTATTGCTTCCAGAAACTTCTCTGAAAAATGCACAAAACCAAAGACCCTAATAATGCTTGAGTAAACAAGCTTCCAATAGTAAATTAGTTTCTCAGAACAACTGGTGATATCATTTTCCAATTTTAAGACATTTTTGTGCTTATACAACAATGTTCCTCCCACAATATTTTAGTCTGAAGAAAGTTCCTCACAGATTTAAAAATGTCAAAGAAAATAAGGTTCAAAGCATCTCAGTATGCATTACCTCATGCTAAGTTTAAATGTGAGATACACTCTGTAGCTGGTTGGTTATTTATTTACTTTAAAAAAAAACAACCATATATCTTGTTCACTGAAAAATCATCACTGTCAACGGCAACAAAGACTAAATCAGGCACATTATAACAAACCTAACATTTTCTGGCTTGTCTACGGTCACTTCAATACAGACAAGACCACCAGTCGGGAGCCCAGTTCTTTAACAAAATTGGAGCCTTAAATAATGACTTTCTCAGCACCATCAGGATCAGTTAAACCACAAGTGCCTCCCAGCCCTGTCTCTCAAAACTGTTTTATGACCTCAAAACACGTAATTCAGCTTTTTAGCACTTTTTACCAAAGCTTCAGTTACAGCAGATTGTCTACCTGGCAGAGACTGCAGCAGAGGAAGGACACGCCATTCCAGGTGGACAAGCCACGCTAAACATTTATTATTTCCTCTGCTGCAGCATATAATGGCCTCAAGCCCAACCTTAGAATATTTACAAGTTCTAATAACAAAAAAGAGTAATAAATCAGTCAGGTTAGTATGAGGAGTCTGATTTAGTAATTCTTGCAGGTTGCAAACGAACCCAATGCGTGCATACTGTGAAACCCTGCAATGCAAAGAAGCTCAGCAATCCCGGAGAAACACAAACGCATCCAAAGGCCAGGAAAGTTCCAGTTATCCTCAATGAACAGGATCTGGATCAGTTTCTTGTGGCCTCTCAATCTGAACTATTCTGCTTATTTTAGAAAGGGCAGCCCCTTAAAGGTCAAGTTTTCACCGTGTCATTAAACCAACTGAACACATTCCGGGAATCAAAACAGGTCAGGAGAGAAAGAACCATAAAATTGAATCAGCAACCCCCATATCCACGTAGTTCTCAGTTACACGCTCTCTTTCCAGGTTTTTACCTCTCTCACTGTTTTCAAGTCTCTTATTAACAGCTGCATTTGAAGCTTATTTGTACTTCAATAATTTAGTGGTGTAAGTGCCTTTTGCCAAACTGCCTGATGTGCTCTCTGTGATGACCTGCTTTGCCAGGTCACTGGGCAAGTGACCATAAGTAACGATCAAGTCACCGGAGAGATTAGGCTGCTGCCTCCTGAAGAGCTGAGCACAAACGTAATTCCCGTACACGAACAGGTTGGCCGTCCTCCTCTTAACAGCCTAAAAATTATGTTTATAAACAATGATCCATTAAGGACAAATAGCCTTCCTTCTCCCTCTTCCCCGCCGGAGCAAACGCCCGACTTCACCTACAAAGGCTTCCCAGCTTTCACAAGTCGACTACTGCCGTGTTGGAAGTAAAAACAGCGTGAAGTCTCGGGCACCGCCATGCACTACTCGCTTCTCAGCGGCTCCAAGGCAGCCTCTACAAAGCCCCGCTCGGAGGTCAAAGACTCTACAGGTTCCCCGGCGTCCCTGGCACGGATACCGCGGCCTATGGAAGGCGACACACGAAACCCCGAGCGAGTATGGAGTGCGGGGGAAGGGCCTGCCCAGCTCCCCACGCCCCCCGCTCGGCCACCGAGCGCCCGGCCGCGCTCCGACCGCCCGGCGCACCCCGGGACCCCCCGGGCGCAGCGCCCAAGGCGGGCGGTACCTTGGGGGGCCGGATCTTGCAGATGCCGGTTTTCTCGGCCAGGCCGCGGATGCG